>VDFB02234701.1:0-11657 GCA_007258455.2 Sequoia sempervirens
CTACCCTCTACCCTTAACCCTTAAACCCTTAAACCCTCTACCCTCTATCTCTCTCCCACTCCCTCCCTCTCTCTATTTCTCTGAAGTCTCTCCCTCCTACCCCCTCTCCCTCTCTCAAGTATCTCTCTCTCTCTCACTAACTCCTTCTATATCTCTCCCCTATAACCTTTACACTCTACCCTCTACCCTTAACCCTTAAACCCTCTACCCTAGCAAGTTTGGTTGTCAGTTTCACAGAATTGCCAAGCTAGTGGGCCCACTAGCTTGTCAATTTACTGAAATGGGAAATGTAGTGGCCTATTTGAAAAAAATGGGTCCAATAAATTGGGTCTCAAATCACTAAGAGACCCCATTTTTTGGACCCATTTTTTCAAACAAGCAAGTTTGGTTGCAAATTTCACCGAATTACCAAGCTAGTGGGTCCACTAGCTTTCCAATTCAGTGAAATGGGCAATGTAGTGGTTTGTTTGAAAAAATGGATCCAAGAAATGGGGTCTCCCAATGATTCACATCACTAGGGGACCCCATTTCCTGGAACCAATTTTTCAAATAGGGAAAGTTAGGTTTCCAATTTCATTGAATTGGCAAGCTAGTGGGCCCACTGGCTTGCCAATTTGGTGAAATTGGAAATGTAGTTTCCTATTTTAAAAAATGGGTCCAAGAAATGGTGTCTCCTAGTGATTTACATCCCTGAGAGACCCCATTTATTAGACACATTATTTCAAACAAGCAAGTTAGGTTTCCAATTTCACTAAATTGCCAAGCTAGTGGGCCCACTGGCTTGCCAATTCGGTGAAATTGGAAATGTAGTGGCTAGTTCAAAATAATGGGTCCAAGAAATGGGGTCTTCTGGTGATTTACATCACTGGGAGACCCCTTTTCTCAGACCCATTTTTTCATAGAGGCCAAGTTAGGTTGCCAATTTCATTGCATTGGAAAGCTAGTGGGCTCTCTACCCTCTACTCTTAACCCTCTACCCTCTATCTCTCTCCCACTCACTCCCTCT
Organism: Sequoia sempervirens; assembly: GCA_007258455.2. Lineage (NCBI taxonomy): Eukaryota > Viridiplantae > Streptophyta > Pinopsida > Cupressales > Cupressaceae > Sequoia > Sequoia sempervirens. Next base: position 1,007 of record VDFB02234701.1, read on the forward strand.
CTCTCACTGTCTCTCTCTCTCAAGTCTCTACCTCCCACCCTCTCTCCCTCTCTCAGGTCTCTCTCTCACTCACTCGCTCCCTCTATCTCTCTCCCCTCTACCTTGATAGAGCCCTCAAAATTCTTGACATTTCTAGACTTTTTGTGCTAGTTATTCACATGTCACATGATCCCCATCAATAGGGTTCAAGGGTTTTACCTAGAAAGCCTTATCTTTATTTAATCCATGTTTTATCCTTGAACATTTTAATCTCACATTGACTAGTTTACCCGGTTGTCGGTCTTGTTATTTGTCTTTCAAGTCACCGACATACATTCCTTACCGACCCCATTTCCTAGGTTTGTCAATCATTTTAATTTGTCCCCATGTCGGATCTTTAAATTTTGATATATGAGTGACTTAAATAAATGGGTCCCAAGAGCTAAGAGATTGAAGTTGATATTAGTGGGAGCTAGCTAGCATGAAGATAAATACCATCAATTTCTTCCTTTTTATGAGTTTGTGTGTGAATTAAGCGAGTAGAAGTTTCAGGGGTATGTAGATTGGAGCAAAAGATAATAGAGTTGATAGCTCAATATAGCCACACTGACTTGTCACCACTACCAAATATTGAGGTGGCCAATTACAAACTAAAACCTTTGCAAGTGTGGAAGAGGGAACTGAATGAGGTTATTGATTCCCAAGTGGATAATATTTGCAAGGAAGTTAATATTGATGTCTTCAATGACACTCTAGGGAGGTTAACATTTCTTATTAGATTTCTAGAGGATTTTGATAGAGAATCCAATGTAGTAGTAACCAAGTACTTCCCTTATAGGAAAGCCATGGATAAAATTATGGACTTTGATTGGCCATCTAAGGAGGAATATGAAGAATGGGGAAGGGTGTGTGTTGGAAAGTTTGGCATGTTTGGTTTGTCAAACATGTACTGGGTCAAGTATTGTATAGGTCTAGCCTTAGAAGTTACAAAGTATAAAACATATGTTTCACAAGAATTATCATTTTTTGGTGATATGGAGTGTTGAATGAGATGCTAGCTCATCTTTTGATCCACATCATTTTTTCATCTTGTTCAATCAAATCAATGTACTGCTATGAAGAATTTTATCCTTTTTGAAATGTGATTTTTGGAAGGAAAAGTTGTTCCTCACAATAAATGTAAATGAAATTTGTCTTGTATGAATTCCCTCCACTTTGATAAATGTAAATATAATAGAATCAAGAAATTAGTCTTCTAGTGGTCCAATCAAAATGTGACATGTGTACACTTGGCCTGAAGCTTTTTTTTGCTCCCTTATTCTATAAAATGGAATTCAAGGCCATTTTTGTGGGTCTTTAGTTGAATTCTAGAGCTAAATTGTGAAAGTTGATAATACAGAGTGAACATAATGAGTCCTTATCTAATGCTTTAAGTCTAAGTAGCAAGTTTTATTAAATGTATGGTTTCTGAATATTTCTGAACAATAATGGAGGTATTTCTGAGTCTATAGTTTCTCCATTTTGGTTTTGTATCCAAATTATTAATGAAAATATTGATCATAGATCATTTCATTAATTGTCATTGTTTATGCTTTGATGTGTTCTTTGGTTTCAGCTCCCATTCATGGAATGAGTTAAATGCTTGAATCAAATCATGAATTTGTGTGTAGGGTCATTGGATCTGTTAATTAGTATGTAGATTTTGGACATAGATTTTTGAATTGCATGGTAATGTCGCTAAGATCATGAGTATTAAAAATTAAATGGACCTTGTATTTCAATTTTCTCTTACTCCTAGCCCATAGATAATGGCACTAATCTTAACTCATTTAAATCTTTCTGATGGCTCCAGTAACCTGACTTGAGAACAATCTTTTAAATAATCATCGATCTATCTTGAATTTGTAGTTTGTGTTGTTTTGATATTCTCGGCTTGAGGCATGTATTTTGTTCAAAGAATTGCCAACTTCTTGAAGAATTTCAGCTTATTAGCCATGGATGAGAATATATCTACTTAAATATACAATGTACACATGAATTGTCTAAAATAATAGTATAATATACATTATGGGATCACCCTCTTGAGTTTTGCAGAGCCCAAAGCATAGGAGATAAAGCTATTGGTGCCATATCTCATTAGTTGGCCACTTGTCTAGAAGATATTTGATAATTGATCCCAGCAAGCTCATAGGTACCTATTGAGACCTTATTGGTTCATTGTAAAAATAACCAACAAAATGGCGACTCTACTCAGGAAATAAGTCTTACAAATATTAGTTCTCCAGAATGCCTTATCATAAATCACCACATTACATGGTGATATTTACTCATAGAGTCAATCAATTGAAAGTGTCTACTAAGTTTAGCTCCAATCTTTTCCAGTATTTCGTTTAACTTCCTGATAATTTTCCCACCCATTTGTCTTTAAAGAATGCATTCAAATTTCATATAAAGATACATCGTCTGTGTCAAAGTTTTTCTCAATTTCTAAAGATCTATTGATATTTGCAAAGATTATAACAAAATTGCTACTAATTTGTCCCAAGAACCTTGGGTGGCGACTCTGAGGTCTCTAAACCAATGTGAACTGATATTTAAGGATATTAAAGAAGATAAGAAGAAAAGTGTAGAGAAACTAAGGAAGGTGACAAAGGAAAAAGGAACTCAAATTCTGATGAAAGGAATGCGAGGCTATATGAAGAAGCATCTAGGGCAGAAGCTAGAAGGGGAATTATCTAAGAATAAAGGAAATGGATAGAGGAAAAGGACGCAAGAAAAGGTAAGTCTACACCTCATACTACCCCTAAACATGAAATGTGTTCTAGTTCTAGCTCAGAATGTGAAAAGAATCTATTAGGCTTCAATGATAATGATTATAATGAGAGGGGGGAAGTTTTAATGAAGACTTTGTAAATGAGTTCTCCTTAGACCTTGGTATGCAAGCTATGAGGTAGAGAGAGAGGGATAGAATACAGTGAGACAATGCTAGTGCTAGGCATGCTAGAGCCAAAGGATATATCACCCCAAATTCTCATACATACACCCCTCTCCCTAATGACTTGTTAACTGGAGATGATTATTCCCAAGGCCCACCTCCTCTTCAAGCTGAAAATATAATTACATCTGATAGAGAGTCTACCCTCCCTGATGAAGAAGAGGTATTGAATGATGTATATTTTCTTACTCAAAAGATCTTTGCATGTAATGAAAATAGAAAGAAAAGAGATATAGAGAAGGAGAAAAGAATTAGGGAAGCCACGGTGAGAATGGTATGTTAAGGAGGAAAGTAGAGGAGCTAGAAGCATTAGAGAAATTGGCATCTCAAGCTGACCAAGAAGAGGGTTCGGTAGTGTAAGAAATTGTAGGAAAAATCCCTATAGATCCCTCAGCTGATAAGACTATTGTAGGCCCACAAACTGATGTTGAAAAAATTGCTATCCCACCACCCCCTCCTCCTAAGAATACCAAGAAAGAATCCCATGATGTTGATAAAGGGAAGCATCCTATGAATGAAAGAAAAGATAAAGGAGTAAAAATTAATGAGAGAGGTGCTTCAAAGAAAGATGCATCTCAAGATGATTCTATTTGAATCTTTGATAAAATGATGAAGGAGAATAAAGAATTGGACAAGAAGACAAAAGAAATGGAGTTAATGGCAGTAAAGAAGGAAATGAAAAAGAAGCTTAGTTTCCTAGAATCTACATTGAAATATCATGTCCCTGAAGCCTAGAGCCCTCAAGGTCATTCATCCTCCTCAAACCCTCATACTAGTGACAAAAGTTCACCTAATGGCGACCCCTCTAACTCTTCCTCACAACCTAAAAATAAGAGTAGAATTGTCCACTTCAATGACCAGTATGATTCTCAACATAATAGGTCTAGACATAATGGTGAAAGAAGAAGATATAATGACAACCAAGATGAGGAAGAAGGCTCTATGGGTAGGAGATTGTTGCATATTGATAGGTATAGGCAACTATGTTTTGAAAATATTCCTAGATACCCAAATCCAATGCAAGATAATGCCAGGAAACACGTACCTAAATTTACTGGAAACAATTCCCTAAGTGGGGAAGACCATTTGAAGGAATTTCAAAGTTTCATAGAAGACTTTGAATTATGGGACAAGGATGTAGCTATGAATTATTTCATGTAATCTGTTACAGAAGATGCAAGAGATTAGTATAGAATTTTTCTTGATGAAGTATTGACTCCAAGGACTCATTCTTCCAAGTTTTCAAGGAGCAATATGGTGACCAGACTAACCCACAGTTTAGATTAAATGACTTCAACAACATTACAAAGGGGCACAATGAAATGAATATTGAATTCAATGCTAGATTTTAGAAATCAATGTATAAGGTTCCAGGATTTCATAGGCCTAATGAAAGAGAATGTTTGGTTGTCTATTGTAATGCATATGATTTTAAGATGTGTTATTTGCTCAGAGACAAAAATCAACAATATTTGAGGGAGGCTTATAAGATGGCAGTAAACATTGAAAATAATAGAAGAGCATCCAACAAGGTTGGTAGAAGACATCACCCTAAGCCTTCTAAGAATTCAAAATCTAAAAATGAGAAGGTATCTAAAGTTACAGCCCCAAAAGTGAAGTTGGATCAAGTGTTGAATCTATTGCAGAGGTAGGCTAAAAATGATAAGGCTCAATTCTAGAGAAATGAGAGGCCTCTGAGACTTCAATATTATCCTTACCACACCAATTGGCATAATGGAAATCTTGTTCAAGGTAATCAAAATATTTTCTAGGAAACACCTGATCCATTGCACAAAAATACTACAAATGTTGTGGAAGAATTACCTTGGTGTGAAGTCTGTGAAATTCCTCACTCCTTACATCAATGCGTAGTTGCTAGATCCCTGGAGGAAACTCAAAGTGATTAGAGGGAGACTGATTATCCCCATGATCCTGATGAAACTGCAAATGTATTTATAACCAGATCATATATGGAGTGTGGTGATTATTCTTCTAGTGATGATGTTGACACAAATGATGTGGATATGCAAAGACAAGGAGTAGTTCTGCACCATCAACAAGTATTTTCTGATGAAGAAAGAGAAGATGAATACACGGCTTACAACCTTGAGGCATGTAATGTTTCTCTGAGGAGACCTTCGAATGAAGAAATAGAGAGATACATAATTGCATTGGCTACTAGATCTCAAGCAAGAAGTGATCTTCATCTCAAAAATAGGGTGGTGAGTGGTAACCCAGGCCATCCAGGGGGCATATTCATTAAGGAGAACAATGTAGACAATAAGGCAGTTAAGAAAAATAATAAGAAAGGAGAAACGAAGCCCAAGGAAGATAAAGAAATTAGAATTTGGGCAAAGAAAGGTGGTAAGGAAAAGTTATTGTTGAAGTTGTACATCCAGACCTGAAAGCTAAAGAGTTGAAGCCCACCGAGCATAAAGTGGAGAAGCAAATTGATATAGTGGTTCCCTAGGAAAGAGTACTTCCACAAGTACCAAGTGTATAACTGAAAATATGTTATACTTTTGTGAATCCTTACATGCAAGGATACTCAATAATGAGTCCTTGCAAATCGATTCACAGCTCTCTATCCAAGAAGAGCAGGGATTGATATTGTGGCCCTCAGATTAACCCTGTTACCCCTGCAAATACAATCTCGAACGAGAGATTCAAAGAGGAGAAGCAAGAATGCCAATCTCCATGAATCCTGTTCTTGCAATGCAACAATGAAAACTAATCTAAATGGCTGTAAAATGCAATAAACCAAACTAATTTATTGAAATGAAAATTAATCTACATGCAATGCCATAAATGAATTATTTTGCAAATTAATCTACTATGAAGATTAAGCTAAAATGTGATATTAAACTATATGCTCTAAAAATAAGATGCTTATATAATCAAACTAATATAATCTCAAATGATAAAATTCAAATTTGTAGCATAAGTCTGATGTAAAAATTCGTGATTCTTGAAATGAGAATGAGAGGGCTCATTTTATAGGAAAAAGTGGAATTGAAGGAAAATTCAGAAGCAATGTGGGATAAATAGAAAAATAGAAACAAATCTTGATTGGAATTCTTTTTTAGTTTATTTCCCTTTTAACTGATTTGTTTCCATTTTTTTCATCACATGATATTCTTGAGAGGATATTTCATTTATTTAATTTAATTTAAGATGATAATATCTCTTTTAATAAAATAAAATAAGATTATGTAATTTAGAAATGAATATTAATAAATAAAATAAAATAATTTAATTAAAAATAGATTTAATTAAATAGCATCATTTATTTAAGTAACAATATTAACTTCAATTAAATAACATTATTTTATTTATTAAAGGTTATTTCTTTGATTAAATAAAATTAATGAAAACATTCAAACAACAAGGGAAAATTGAAACATTTGAAATAGTTATGAATTGATTAAGAAATTTGATTTGAAAATGCGACAATCATTGATTCAGAAAGTTGATGTTGACAAATTAAATAAATGGGGCCCAAAGTCTGGGTGACCATTTTAGGTTGCATACATTTGCCCCTCTTTGACTAATGTGAGGTCGACTCGGGATCACATGCAGTCAAAGAATGAAGTTGCAATGTGAGATCGATTTGGGATCACAAAACAACTTCAGATGTGAGAATTGACTTCGGGATCACATCACGGACAAACTTATAAACTCAAGGAAACCTTTGAACATGAGGGTCCGGATCACATCAAAGTGAGAGATAAGAATCTCAAGCAAAAGGTTGCCCCAAAACAATTGATAAAATTGATAAAGTTGAATCAAGGATTGAAGTTTGATAAGTCTTGCCCCTACGTGATGAAATGAATTGAGATAGAGGAGAAATAATAAATTGAAAATTTTTGATCCAAATCAAATAAAAGATAAAGGTTCTTGATGTAAGATGAAAGAAAAATATAAGAATCCACAGAACCGGAGTGAGTCAACAAAGAAAATTTATGCCCTAAGGTTGAATTAGAAGAAAAGAAGTGGGGTGAAATCGAGATGGAGATACAGTTTGGAAGAAATGGAAAGAAATGGAGAGAAGGAAGAGATACGCCTCAATAAAGGATGCATCAAAATCAATCAACTGTTTAAGATAGGGAATTTTGATTGAGATCGCGAAAGAAGATAAGGAAATGAAGAACGTGATCACAGTTGATGAAAAATCCACAAGAAAGATGAAGGAAACCCTCTCAAACCCATAATACAGCCTAAAAGTGCAAATTAACATGAATTCTAAATAATGCAAGCTACATGAAAATGCAAAGGTGTACTTGCAATAATAGAATTAGCTATAGGTTTTTGTGTGTTCATCATTCATTAGAGAATGTAAGAGAACTTATTTTCATCATTGGGCCATTATTACCGGACATCGGACAATCACACAATCATCACTAGTCACAAACGCAACTATGAAGATATGAATGTGATTTATATTAGCTTGGAATGTGGAAAGATTCTAACATGAGCATCAAAGACATGAAGGTCAAGATGACTACAATGTTAGCTTACCCAATTTAATGTCACAAAACCACGCTCGCATCAAGACATAAACGCCAAGATTACCATGAGAATGGTTGTGCAAAAACATTCAAGGATGATGCCATAAATCTCTTAAGTGTATCAAGGAGACAACAAGAGACATTGAAGAGGTTCAAGACAACACCCACAAGCAGAAAGCAAATAAAAACATGCCCCATGCCCCAAGTCCTCTAGCTATGCATCACGGAGAGACTTATTAGACAAGGACACTCAACGAAATCAATATCAGTCAGCACACAAAGAAAATATCATGGCATATCTCAAGCATTAAGTGTTGCAATTAAAAAATTTTAAGTGTGTAAACTAATACTGAGTTCTGAGGATAAGGATCGAATGCTTGCAAGTAGGTAAGATCACATGACCGAACTAGATAAGACCAAACTGATAAGTGTTGAAAAACACACGATGTCAGGGGTTGTGTTGAAAAACACAGTTGGGTTAGTGTTGAAAAACACTGTTTGCGAGGTGTCCTAAAGACAAGCATATCCAAGAGACCAAAGCTAAAACAATGATGCCCCTAGACAAAGACAAAGACCAATTCCAAACCAAGGCAATAAGGACAAGGCATGATGGAGAAAGGCTAAGTGTAGAGGATGCATGCTAAGAAATAGGGATGCAAAGGCCTCAAGTAGCGCCTGTTTCCAGGTTTTCACCACTTGGAAGGAATTTTTTGTTTTATTTTTATTTTTTTTATTTATTTTTTGTATTTTTCAGCATCATATTAAATTTTTTTGGATTTTTTGACAATATATCAATTTTTTCTAATTTTTTTTGATTATCATATATCAATTTTTTTGGAACTTTTTTCAGGGTCATAATTATATACAATGGATGCCCCCAGACAGAACGGGCATCAAGGATAGAACTTCTTCAGGTGCAAAACATTGATAGGCTCAGGGAGCTGCTCCCCCTCTTCATTAGATAGTAGATAGGCACCTGTGCCAAAAGCTGCTATGATGATGTAGGGTCCAAGCCAATTAGGTTCGAATTTTCCCTTCTGTTCTCGGTTCTGTTGGTTCTTAGGATTCTCTCGCAGGACAAGATCTCCTACTTGGAATTCTCTAGGGTGAACCTTTTTGTTGAAGGCTTTGGACATCCTCTTTTGATAGACCCTCATATGGTCAAATGATGCTTTACGCTTCTCATCAAGAAGTTCTAATTCTTGCAATCTCATGGAGCGATAGTCTTCATCTGTAACTAGACCTTTGAGAGAGACCCAAAGTGATGGAATCTCAACCTCTAAAGGTGCTCTTTGCTTCAGCCATTATGTGAGGGCAAAGGAGTAGCCGAGTTAGTCTACGAATATGCACAAGTTCTATAGGCCTGGGGCTGAATTTATCTGTAGGTGCCAATCTCTACCATTCTTATGAACTGTTCTGTGCAAAATCTTGAGAATGGTTTTGTTTGAAGCCTCTGCCTGACCATTTCCTTGTGGGAAGTAAATGGAGGACCAATGTTGCTTTATCTTGAATCTTTGGCAAAATTCTTTAAGGTCCTTGTTTTTGAACTGACCTCCGGTAATGCGGTGATGATCACCGAATAGCGCTCCCATATCGGCCAGATGATATGGTTTAAAAATAAATAAAGACAACATCTTGCACGGGCAATAGAAAGTGGAGCAGCCCTCTACCCATTTTGTAGTAGTCGGTAATGTGATAATGAACTTATGCCCACGATGAGTTACTGGGATGAATCGCCCAACAAGATCAAAGACCTATCACTAAAATGGCGATTGAGATATAAGAAGGAATTAAGCTCCTACCTGGAGCATGTATCAGTGTCCATGTTTGACATTTTCAAAGACTTGTAAATGCTCGCATCTATGCGCATCGTGGGCCAGTACCTTTCTACAAGCAACCTTTAGCCATGTGGAAAGACCATTAAAGGAGAAATTGTCCTCCCACATACATGCCGTGGATGTCAACTAAATGGCTTGTCCGATTCACTCCTTTTCCTAAGCACCCAAGAAATTTCCATCTAGACCCCTCCTATACAAATCACCAGAGATGAGGGAATGGCGAGAGGCGTTGCGGATAAGGTTTCTTCTTTCAGATCGGTTAAATGTATCGGGGATGATGCCATCACGAATATATGAGTAAATAGCACCATAGCGGGAGGATTCATGATTGACAAGGGTACAAATGATATGGCTTTCAGGTGAGTCAAATATGGGATATCGTAGCTCTTCCACCAGGAATTCATATCTGGACTCATGTTCCTCTAACTGAAGAAGTGAAGCAAGGGTGGCCATAGCATCGGCTGCTTTGTTCTCAGCCCTAGGGATTTGCTGAAAGGTGACAAAAGTAAAATACCGTCTCAATGAATCAACCATTTTTTTGTAAGGTACCAACTTGTCATCTTTTGTTTGGTATTGTTCATTGACTTGGTTGATGATCAGCTGAGAATCCCCATAGATATATAGTTCTGTGATATTCCACTCTATAGCCATTTTTAGTCCATTTGTCAAAGCCTCATACTCAGCTATGTTGTTTGTGCATGGAAAGAGTAACTTGTAAGATTTAGGAATAGTATACCCATGAGGAGAAACCAACAACACACCAGCTCCAGAACCATTTTGCATGCATGAACCATCAAAGAATAGTTTCCAGGATCTTTCAGTCATGTACATAAGATGCTCATCCGGAAAGTTGACTTGAATGGGCATATTATCTTGAATAGGAAAATTAGCCAGTTGATCTGCAATAGCTTGGCCTTTGATTGCTTTGCGCTCAATATACTCTATGTCAAATTCAGAAAGAATCATCATCCATTTAGCAAGTCTGCCCGTGAGAGCAGCTTTACCGAACAAGTATTTGAGAGGATCAATTTTGTTATGAGGTGTATGGTGTGCGCGAGCATATAGTGTCGCAATTTTTGAGAAGCAAACACTACTACGAGGCAAGCTTTTTCAATACTAGTATAATTAACCTCATAAGAAACAAGAGTGTGACTAATATAATATATGGCCCTTTCTTTCCCTTGTTCATCTAATTGAGCCAACAATGCCCCCAGTGAAGATTCAGTAGCTGAGACATATAAAATGAGAGGTTTTCCTGGAATGGGAGGCATTAAAATGGGAGGATTTGCCAAGTATTCTTTAATTTGATTCATGCTCTTTTGGAAATCCTC
>VDFB02234703.1:0-10302 GCA_007258455.2 Sequoia sempervirens
TTTAGATTAATTTAGATTAGTTAATATAAGTTATTTTTTTAGTATTAATTTAGATTTTTTTTGTTTTGATTAATTTAGAATTTTGTTAGTTTTTTTTTGCTTTGTAAGGATAGTTGTATTGATTTGCAAAACAAATTTACAATCGTCTGCTATTGCAGGAGAAAGGGTGTTGGACAAAAAATAAAGCACCTAGGTCACCCAGTTGAACCACACCCTAGAAGAGAAAGCCAGAATGGCTCATGACTGCACCATGATCTCCAACCACTATCACCAAAATTAGTCCAAAAAACTTTGACAAACCCCAAGAGATATAAAAACCAAACTAACATAACCCTACCATGCTTCAAAAATCAGATGATATAGGACCTAAAGGAAACCCAAAACCACCAACCCCACACTAGACATAGAGAGCAACAAAAACTACAAGAAACCATTTTCCTTCGCAAAGGCATCAAATTCTTTCACCCAATCCATATCATTTACCTCAACCATACGGAAAACCTTCTTAAGGAAGAGGACCGTGACAACCACAATCATCCAATGGCACACTAGACCCATCCCTTTTAAATCCAAAAGAAAGGGAAATATTTGAATAACCTCACCCGGCTTCTTCACTAGTTCCTAGTTGCACGAGCACAACACACCTTTGCCAGGAATGGCCACCTTGAGCACCTCCTTCAGATCGTTGAGCAACTCCTTTTTGAATAATTTTCCCAACAAGACTTTGGCTTTTGCCTTCAAAACCCCATTATCCAAAATGGAGGCCAAGAACCGCACACCACCTATGAATTAGCGGAAAGCTCCCACCAAGCACATTTTCATGGCCACCACCATTAATGGGTCGATGTTGAGCAAAATGTGCTTTAAGCACTAATTAGAAACTTCTCAAAAAGCATTTTGACAATCCTTGCAATCCAAAGCTAAGGGGGTATTGGCCCCAAAGTAGAAAATCAATTCCATAGAAATCTCCACCGTAAATTTTGATCGTTCTGCCATGGCTGAGCAAACACTCACAGCCACACTCAACACCAAACAAACACAAAATAGATAGAAATGATACCCTGATTTGGTGTAATTAACTATTTAATTACATTTTCATAAGTTTACTTAGGCTTTTATTTAAGTGCTAGGTTGTATTTTGTTATCCTTATCTAATTCAGCTATCTTTTAGCTCAAGTTAGGTTTAGGGTTGTGCATGCTTTCTTTTATAAGCAAGCCTCATCTTGTACATTTGTATCAATTGAATCATGAATCAATCTTGCATTTGATATAGCAAGCATTCTCACCATTATCTCTCTCTTGTGGAAGTATTTTAGTCTAGCAACTGATTCCTGTTTCTAACACTAACCACCCAAAAACCAAAATGGAAATGCCCCGCAATTAATACCACCTTTATTATCCTATACACCGCCAACATGCCCACCTTAAAACCAAGTGCCATAGCCAAAGTCGCTGTCACTCTAGTGAATGAGTATGCATAAAGGTGTGGCAAGAAATCATATCAAAAGATTTGGGAATCAAAACATGTCCTTTCCAACAACCACCCAACACCTCAATGATTACATTTGATGCAAACAAAAACACATACCCATTCACAAACTCACAAAACATAAAATTTGAACAAAGAAAATCAATTGCATCCAAATCTAAAAATGATGTGCAACCATGTTGAAACAATTACAATATGTATTCAATCATGTATGATCAACAATTTTTTTTTTTCAATCTTTGGCTCTCCATGGTCATTCTCTCACTTGTCCTCAAACTCATTCTTCATCTTTTCTTGCTGCAAGATTTGAAAATCTTCTCTCAAAACTTACATATTGTTGTCCTCACCTCCACTACTTCCATGCAACACCTAGCTCTCCCTCTCTCTTTTTTTAAAACTTTTTGAAATCTTAATTAAAAGCAGTTAAATGCTCACCCAAAGTGGCGTACCACTCCCTCAATAAAATGTACATTTTAATAATTTAAATTTTTGTTGGAATCTTCTATGTTCGGCATTCAAACCTGTTCTCACATTTTTATGAAGATGCCCCCCAAAATGGAGGTTTAAACATAGATTTTTTAATCAATAAAGTAAAAAATACTTGCCTCTTACCAATCCATACTCCTATGTATTCAAATTAATGATGATATCCATGTTTCTATCTCTAAATTTTTCTTTGTAATAGCTGAAAGAAATAATTATCATTTCTTGTTTTACCAGGAGTGATTACATGAAAAGGTGAAATTATACCAATAATTTAAAATCCTCCACCACTGCCCATGTTGAATTTTTAATTTTCTTCAAAACATGAATATGAGATAACTAAAATCCATCAAACATTACTTTATGAGATTGCATAGATAATTTGGAAAAACAAAATCAAACATGTGACTTTGACGCTGCACAACAGGTGCTAAAAACTGACTTTTTGCATAACTCTTATCTAGAAGCTCATATTCACATGAAACTTTGTCAAGATATGAATAATATCATTAATATGATTCTCTCCAAATTATTTTTCTTCAGCATTTAAAAATACTATAAATTAATTGTTTCCGTAAAACTGCTTGTGGGAGCCTTAAAACTGCGACAGAGCAAAAACTCAAATTTTGAAAATTAAATCACATGAGAGGTTATCCAATGCTAAGAGATGTCAAATGAACCCCAAAACACACCAAAATAGAAATCCAAACTAGAAGCTTGTTTTTGGTTGATGTCGATTTCTAGTCCGCCAGGATGCTCCTACATCAACATCATAAAGGCCTCAACGAAAACCCACGGGAATGCCACCACCCTACCACCTTAGCCCACTTTGCCCAATCACCGGACTTGCCATAATCTATGTGGCAAGTCACCCAAGTCACCCACCCTACCGCCCACATAATTATTTTAGTTTAAATCAATATTAGTTTTGATTAATTTTAATTTAGATTAATTTTAGTAATTAATTTTGTTAGCTTAAATTAATATTAGTTTAGATTAATTTTTTTAGACTAACTTTAGTTTAGATTAATTTTAGATTAAATTTAGTTAGATTAATTTAAATTAATTTTAGTAATTAATTTTGTTAATTTAGATTAATTTTTGGATTAATTTAGTTAGGTTTAGAATAATGTTAGATTCCTTTTTAGTTAGTTTTGATTTTGTAGAGCTAGTCTTTGTCGATTTGGCTTTTTGCAGTTTGAATTTCCAAAACTTGAAAACAAAAACATAAACTCTCATTTGTCGAAGAACAATGACTCAAACTACTAATTAGTGTGTTGTAGGTTCGATTGTTAGAGAGTCTATCTTGAAAAATTTTGTCTTCTTTTGTGTAGAATAGATCACATTTGGATTAGTTGGTCTAAGAAGAACTTAAGTGTTTTCTTTGACATCATAAGCGAGGTTAAAATTAACTAGTGCTTGCATTGTCTTATGGTTTACATCTTATCTTTGGATGTGTATGCTCTTCTCTCGCACCACTTGGCGACCTTGAGAATCAAAAGCATTCCTTTGGAATTTTTTACAACCACTCACACATTTGACTTTGGATTAAAATGAACCCCATGCAAGTGTGAGAAAAAAGTGTTGTGTATGCTCTCTCCTTGCGCTTCATGTGATCTGGGAGATCAAAAACAACGTACTTGTTTCACTTTTTTTTACCTTTAGAGGGGCCTACCTCGTGAGAGGGAGCGACTCCAACTGGTTTTCAATCAAGTTGGTATATAAATGGATAACACTAAATTTTCAAGTCCTCATGGTATGCAGGCCTTATCCGTACATTGTCATTCAAAATGGGGTACTACCATAAAACTTATAAGAGCCCATAGTAGGAGTGATTAAATCCTTAAGTGGCTTGATGGACACTCACAAGGTTCCATGTCCTTGAGTATTGACTAAGAACCTTTGTTTTAGTGGCCAACATCCTTTTTACTTGCTAGTGTGGGACGGATGTTCTGAAGCTACCCTACATCTTCACTATTCATGTGTAGAGGAAAAAATTTCTCTTTGGGGAATGAGACTTGGTGTGCCAATGTTGTGTAAGGGGGAGCCAATGTCACCAAGTCTCTAGTTGTCTGCCTTGTTTACGTGGCTAGAGAAATCCACATGGGGATCTAGTAGGTAGTATCTCTTCCTATCCTAGGTTGTGCAAAGTGTTTACAAAGTGTGTGCCATTTTACATCAAGATCAAACTCAAGACATTGTGAACATTTTATGTGTGTATTCAAAGCAAACAAGCAAACAAACACCACATCCAAAACTGACAACATTTCAACCTCAAAATGTAAACTAGGCCTACATACCCACAACAAGCTTAACTTTTAAATTTGTTTAGACCAAGGACTTGCTCACCCCATTCTTACCATTATCCATTCATACATTACCTCATCTTCTTGCATTAGACATTCCCCATAGGTCAAATTTTTAGGTCACCCCTTTAGCTTGCATAAACCTCTTGATTAGGAAGTCCATCAAACTTATACTAGACGATAGCTTCAAATTTGTATTCACTTGACCTCATCTTTCAGATAACAATCACCCTAGTCCTCATCATTTAAGTTGGTTCCTCAAATCATCAGTCCAGTTTGAGACCACCTTCAACATATCCTATCAATCTTTATTGTACCTAAGGTAATTGATAATTAGATTAGCTGTTATATCTATCTTAGCTTGATTAGTAACTATATCTTAAGTTCTTGAGAGGTTTTAGTCTTCATCTTAGGTTATAGTACTCCATCCCTTCATCTCACATCTTTCATACCCTATTCATAGACATACTTCTAATTATGATCATTATGATATTACCTTATTCACACCTTGACTATTATCATCTTGACCCTTAATCGTGGTATTATTATTAGGCATCCATATATCTTCAAAAAGTACAAAAAAAACACAGCTTAGGTTGGATACCTTAGGCTTAGGTCATACCTTTGCATTGTCATACTTTAGACATCATATCACATACCTTAGTCATACTCTACCTTTCGTCATAACATCACATTTGCATCATAGTGACATTACCTCACCACCATGTCTTCAATTCACCTTGAGATGCTTGCTAGTCAAGTTGAATATTAATTAATCCATAATGGTAAATGTCAACAAGCCATAGAACTTAGAAGAAAATTCACTCATCCTCCACACCAACCAATCACAACCCATAGTCAACCACCCATCTATCCCTCTTACTAAAAACTCATAAACTCTAGTCCTCCATCCATCTACCCTCATTATCAAGAGTCCCTTAGCACAATCCATGCCATTAATCCACAAAAAACATCCACTTATCACCCTTATCCTAACCTTGACAAGGGAAACCAACTTTCCACTAATCCTTTCCAAGCCTCCACGTCCTATTCTAGTCCATTATTCACTAATCCATTCCAAGACACCACATCCTATTCTAGTCCACCATTCATTAATCCATACCAAGACTCTATATCTTATCCTAACCAACCTTCCACTAATCCATTCCAAGCCTCTACCTCCTATCTAGTCAACCTTCCACTAATCCATCCCAAGCCCCTACATCCTATCTTAACTCGTCATCCACTAGTTCATTCCAATCCACTACATCCCAATCTACTATACCATCCAATAAGACCAAGGTAATTAATGCTCTCCAAGGACAACTAGCAGGAAAATTTTTCAACTCCAAAATTAAAAGAAAGTTAGACAATCCAGTCAAATTGCTACTCATACACCATCTATACATTTATCACAATTATGTCTGCCATTGCCAACCAATCCCAAAAAGGATCTCGTCACTGAAACTCCATCATTTCCATGTACAAATATTGAAGATAATCATATCATTTCATTTCCTAAATCATTAGACATATATCAAGAGCATGATCCAAAGAATGATGAAATAAACCTCAAAACAAATCAAGATTAAGTTATCCATGATAGCCCAATTGTGGATCAAAATATTAACCCTTTTCATGAAATCCACATTTCAACCACCTCCACCATTGTAGATGAGACACTTGCTCCCACGGGACACATAGATGATCTTCCTTTAGAAAAAGAGTCTCCTATCCTAGACATATTCGCAAATGATCAAGCTATAGATGAATTCATAGGACTCTATAACAATGACCATAAAAATAGATTCAATATCGACTTGGAAGCACCAGTAGAATCATCTAAATTTGATATGTCACAAAATCATACCAAATATGTTAATCAAAAATCTATCCCAAATGTCAATGAAGCCAAGACATCCTATCAATTAGGATCATCCAATTTTTTCAAAGCAGGCTTTCTCGTAGAGGAGAAGATTCCAGGTAACAGTGTCCACATACATAATGATGGGTTAGCATCTTGTTTTCAAAACAAAAAATACCCGAACACAAATAGAATCTGTCAGAGCATGCAGTATCAAAGGAAGAGGACTAGGCATACATGAGCAAGGAATTCTAGAACCAATACAATTTTAGGAAAATTTTAGACATCAAGGTCTTGGATATTCTACGATTAGAAAATCTAATGATGTTAGTGGTACCACCTCGATATTGGGGGAAAATTTATTTGATACAAATATCAAAATGGGGGCCATGAGTAGTTCTTACTATAAGGTTGCAACCAAAACTCCTTCCATCCACACCATAAAATGTCATTCCAACATAATTAATCCCATCAAATGGAACCAACAAAAATAAAAGTCTTACAAGTCTAAAGCCTGCATAAAATATCAAAGGCCATTGAATGCAAAAATCCAAGTGGACAAATAAAGTTAAAGTGGATCCCAAAGAAAAATGGATCAAGCAAAGAAAATATTCCAAATCCAAAAGTCAATGAAAATATGGAGCCACAAGAAAAGAGGACTCCCACATATAATAAATGTCCACCTCTTTCAAAATGGTAATCAAGCAAGACATATAAAAGTGTTGGTTTCAAACACCACCCTAATCAAAATTTCAAATTGTGCCATCCAACATCCCAAGTTTGGAAAATAAAAAGTGATTTATCCAAATGTCCAAACAATCCTTCCACATCTACCATCATCCATCATTCCAAAATACATACCTCACGAATCTATCACATCTTGGTAGCAAATCTATATTGTAAGGACTCTCATGGAACTCTATCATGATGTGTGTATTCTGATAAGGCCAACTCTAGTATCAGAAAGGATCACAATGACACCAATCAGCTATATGCAAGTGTTATGGTCTTGACAAGGAAATTATTTCATAAAGGTCATTATTATCACATCATGGCACCCGTCTCTACATCAACACCATCAATGGATTCAACACAATCAATGATCATGTAAAGCATCAAGGCCATCCATAAATATCAAAAATACCAAAAAAGTTGAAAAATCAAAAAATTGTCGCCTTGATGAAAACCTGGCAAACAAGCATCTTGGTGACACAAAAAAAAAAGAAAAAAAGAAAAAAAGTAAAGAGAAAAATTTCATCCAATAGTGAAAACCTTTTTTATGGCGCTTTGGATAAGTACCATGATGAAAACCTAGCAAACAAGCGTCATGTGTAAAATAAATTATTTATGTGGACCATTAAACTTGGGGGCAAGTTGTCTCATCTCCTATACCTTTCCCATGTCTTTCATATGAAATTTCCATCTATCCATTTAATCCATATCATTCCCATCCATTTTCCCACCTACTTTGATCTAGATAAAGACTGAGGTATGAACATAAATCATGCTTTGGGAAAACTCTCGACATGTTTATCCTTTGGTCATACACTATGCATGAAATATCATGTCATTTACCTTCATAGCCTCATTATCCCTATTCAATATTTTCCTTGGAGACCCAGCGATAATTCTTTAAACCAATCATCCCCATATCTGGACTATCTTTTACCAAAGCCACCCATCATCCTTTCATACCTATCGCATGTCTTGGTCTTCCCTTGTCAATGGTCTAAGGATTCTAATCCTCCTATCCAACATCCCTCCATCATCCCATCTAGTCCTAAAGAAGTCATTCCAAATGCAATAAGTCTAACCCATACAATCTTTCTATGCATCCTAGTGCATCATCCAAAACATTCCTTGACTTTGTTCCTAGCCTTGTTGAAAACCTTGGTCCTTTAGTCACATTATCATCATCCTTGTGTTGTTTCGAGATGTGTCCTTCCCACGTCAAACAATGTCATCATCGCCATCATCACCTGTCAATTAGTTTTCAGCTTGACTAGGGGAAAGATCATGTTTGTACTAGGATTCTTATGTGTTCTTTCTCACATTCTTGTAGGCATCATCCACATGCATTTTTCATGATCCTTATAGTTACCATCCATAATAAATTCACCATCACTCTTTCCTTGTCATCCACAATAAGGCTTACCCGTTCTCATCCTCGATAACTTAGTCCTATACCTAATTGCGAGCAATTTCCTAACACCCTAGTGTCATTGGATTCTACATGTCATTGGAGGTCAAAACATTTGAAAACAAACAAAAAAATCAAATATCCACAAAAAGACAAAAAAAAAACAAATATTTGAAAAAATTAAAAAAAAAAACATTTGAAAAAGAAAAATAATCAAAACATTCAAAAAGACAAAAAAATCAAATATTCACCAAAAAGACAAAAGAAACATAAAACTTCAAAATCCAAAAAAATCAAAACATGTCAAAACCCAAAAACATTTAGATAACTTTGAAAAATCCCAAAAATAGAGTCAAAGTTAGTCATGTCATCTTTGTCATTGTCTAACTATGTTGCCTCTATGACTTGGACATAGGCAAGGCCATTTGTCGATGTGTCCTCGAGGCATTAGGTCAGTCCTTTAGGTGTTGTCAAATAAAATCATGATTTGATCCTTTGTCATTGAAACAAAGTCAAGGGTCATTGTCGAACTGTATGGTATCTCTGCGCATTGCTACGTAGGAAGGCCATCGATGAGCCCCCGAAGCCCCCTAATTATTTTAGGGTTCGATTGGGTCAAAATAAATTAAACACTGTCAATTAAGATGCAAATAATCATCTGAACTTCAAACACAAATCCTAAATCAACAAGACAAGCAAGCCAACATGTCTCCAAGTCAAATCAATTATTTGTCACATCAATCAAACCAATCAAATCAATCAAAAAATAGTATTATACATGATGTGTCCTTCTTGAAACTAGATCTTGTCACTATCACACTCTGTCATTTGACTTATACAGATAGTTGCATGATCGAAACTAGACTTGACGTCTTATACTACATGTTTCTTTTCTTGAAACCAGGTCTTGTCAAAACAATCAACCCATCACTCACTTCATCCTTAACACACTGACACACACTTATTGGTGAACAATCTGAATGGTTGTTGACCTTGTTGGTCTATTTTGTCTTATCTTTTGGATTTTCTTCGGTCATGTTACTAGCCACCTCAAGGATGTCCCATGAAAGATTTAGAGGAGCCATGATGTCTCATGAATCATCTTTTATTTGATCGTTGTCTGTGGTTTGTTTTGAAAAAAAGATTGGGGCAACCTTGCCCTTAGTATGAGTTAGGACATTCCTTGTCTGCGACTATCTGTTTTATAGATGGATGGCCTTGCACACCTTGGTCTTTGTCATTAACCATGGCGTTTGTTGTCCATTTGTCATGTTTTACCATCCAATGATGATTAAATGCAAATCCTTGCATAGAAAAATATATATTTGCAAATTATCTCAACTAGCACTATCTCAACATCCATGTCTTCTATACTAACATCCATCTTTTATGTGCTAACATTCATATTTTCTACTCCAACATTTCTTCTAGTCTGCATCTTCATCATCCTTATCTATTTTCCTCTATCATTTTGTCCTTCATCTCCTATTCCTCTCATCCATTTCAAGAGCACACTCTTGTTCTTTGAACCCGCTTGTCCTTTAAAGGGGAAATACCACTACCTCCTCATCATCCTTCCTCATCCTTCTTTCACTGGGGCACATTTTTGATTAATTTTCTTTGACACAATGCAATAAATTGCATTGTATCAAAGAGGGGAAAATGTAGACACCTAAAAATTTATCATTAGGCCTGTGAATTAATTAAATCCCCTTTTTCATCTTTGATAATTAAATAATTAACATAATTATTAATTATTATCTAATGTCGCAAAGTCTTCCATTAATTAAATAATCTAAATTATTTAATTAATTCATTTTATCCTTCTATGTCTTCTTTTGATTAATTAAATAAATTGTTATTTATTTAATTACATCATTAAATCTTTAACCTCTATAATTAAATAAATTTGTATTTATTTAATCATTTATCATTTTCCACTATAATTAAATAATTATGGCAATTATTAATTATTCACTTTTGGCATCTTCCATCACAAATTTAAATAAATTTGGATGGG
>VDFB02234704.1:0-22905 GCA_007258455.2 Sequoia sempervirens
GAGATATGTACTTGTAGAGATGTAGTTCTTGAGCTCAAGGGAGAGAGTGTAAAATAAAGGGTTGGATAAAGTGTGTGTGAGAGAGAGAGGTCTAGAGAATAAGAGATGAAAATGAGTGAAATAGAGAGAGAGAGATATAAAATTAGACCTCTTGATTACTAAAATTTGACCTCTTCATTACTAAAATTTGACATGTTGATTGCTAAAATTTGAGTAACTCTAATTTTTTTAAAAATATTCCAAAAAATAGAATTTTCATTATAATTCTTAGAGATCTGAAACCAATCTCAAACATCCTAAAACTATATACATGAAATATAACTTAAAGTATATGGAAGTAAATGTCTATATGTAAATGTAAACTTATACTTTTGGAAAAGAGTTTTCATGTATATAGTTTCCTTGGTAGAGAAAGAGAAAATGAAAGAGTTTAGAAAAATGCATTCTAAAAGTCATGAGTTACATTTGGAAAGCACCAAATTTTGCACTAGCTAGATGAAGTGACCCCAAATTTGGCAAGCACCAAATGGAGAGCACCAAATGGGTTGCATTGGGAAATACCAACCCAATGGGTTGGATTTTGCATTGGGCATCTGACCCAAAGGTTTGGACAACCGTTTCATGCAAAAGATGTGATTTTTTGAAAGGGTAACAAAATTTCACACATTTTTGGTCGTGCTAATCATCATTTTTTCACATCTTTCAATGAAAGTTTATAAAAACCTATGATAGCATTAACCTATCTCTTAGATATCTAAATATATAATTCCTTTTTTATTTTTATTCAGATAAGGTTTCAATCCATAACTTCTTTTGTAAATGCCTGTGTTTTTGGTCAAAAACCAACATGTTCTAGTTTTAGGATAGATTTTTACTCATTCAATTAAATGTGAAACAAATTACATTTTTTAAAACTAGACTCCATTCTACATGTGATGAAAAGAAATCAATTTTTTTATTGGTTCTCAAAAAAATTAGGGGGGAGCATGCTCAAATTTCATCTTTTTAGGATGTGTCCACTTTGAAAATTCATAAAATATTATATATTCATTAAAAAAATTATCTGAAGGAATGAGGAAAAATTAAATGGTGCTAGCTAATTTTTCACTGTTTAGATTTTTGAAATTTTAAAAAAAGGTTAATAAAAAAGGGGGAGCCCTCAGATTCTATGCTACTTTTTTTTATAAAAATAGAAACTCTTTTTGGCTCCCCCCCTTTTGAGACCCTTAATATTAATTAATTTCAAAAACAATTAGTAGCTTTGAAACTAGGCTCGGAGCACTTCAAATCTTGTTCTTGCTACATCTTAAAATTTTGATCTCCTAACTATCTCCATTTTCTCGTGCAAATCATATTTTTCTAATTTCAAAAAGAAACTAGCATCTTAAGAGAGAAAATTGGGTCACAGATCCATGCACTTACACATGAATCCCAACATCCCTTCTCAAGCTAATACTATTAATCTTCCCCCTTCATCCCATATTTTTGCTAATAAGGTTTTAATGTATGGAATCCCATGTATCAACTACAGTCTACACAAGCTAAAATATCTCTTTTGGAACTAAATTTTAGAATTTTCTTGATCTCTTAAAGACATCATCAAAAAATCATTTTAAACAAAATATTACATTAACTATCACTTGATAGGTCATGGACAACAATTAAAACACATACTTTTTTATCTCACCTAATAAACTCACTTAAATGATATTCTCCAAGTGGATGACTATGGCTCCTATTGGGTTAATATTTTGTAATCCCTTCATAAATTGAAAAATAGTGATTTCAACCATAGTTATTATGAGATAAATCTATCCTCTAAGAAAGGGAAGGTTCCCTTCTTATTTCTCACTACAATTAAATAGAAACTAAAATAAAATATATACTTTGTGATTATCCATGGGGGGTGTCTCCATTAACATATCCTCTTGTTTTAGGATAAGAGAAAAAAAAAAACAATGATATTCTCAAATACAACTAGTTAGAGAAATGATAGTTGATACCCGCAAGTACCAACAAACAAAGGTGACTTAGAAAAACCCATTGAAACACAAAGTCTTCAATTTTTTTCCCACAATGATTCTAAGATGCTTTCAAAAGTAACTCTATCACTAGTTGTAGCAGAAATTCTATCGACTACAAAAATTAATGATCCACACATAAAGTGAACAATTCTAAACTTGGATTCTTAATAATTCTTTACCAACAAACACTTTCAACACACACAATTCTAATTGATCAATGTAACTCAAATTTTATAATTTTTATCTTGAAACCCCTTCCAATCATAATAGAGAAACACCACTTATTGCAGTAATAATAAGAAAGATCAAGTAAAAGTTACAAAAGAATAATTTTTCTCTTACAATCTTGATTCAACAGAGTCTAATATCAAAATCTTCCTTCTTCTCAATAATAGATTTGTATTTTCAATTTTAACTCAAAGTTGAGAAATAATTTCAGTAGCAATTTGTTGGAAAAGATTAAAGGTGAAGAATACAAATGAGCTCTCTCATATTTATAGATGAGATTCAAGAGCCAATCTAGGAAAAGTCTAACTACTTTGACTTATCCAACAATGGAATAAAAAATGATTGAACTTCATTGTTGTTACATGTGTGGCAATGGAAAAAGTATCCCTTTACTTTTGCTTGCTCATTTGGGCCCTCCTTGTTAAACTGAGCTTGATTTTTTCTTGATTTAGTGTTTTACTGTGTTTAACACATTCACATTAGGTCTTGGGGCCCTTCTAAACTAATTAACTTAAATGGTACCTTATTAAAGAGTTATGAAGTTTTGTAACACACTTTCACACTTTTCTGAGGTTTTATTAATTAACTAAACCAAATAAATCTCCTTTAAAACTTAATCGTGCCTTATTTAAGGTGTTGTATAGTGTTACAACACACTTTCACACTTTTATAGGGTTTTCATTAATAATTGAGCTTCTTTATGATTTAATTAGCCTTATTTTGCAACCACAAGCCCCATTTAATGTATATTTTTGAGGATAATCTTGACAAAAATAAACATCCAATCATAATTCAAGTGTTTTCAGCTTGTGTGGCCAAAATTTAGTTATTTGTGACTAATTTTCCACCTTGTATGTATGAGTACCACCTAGGTTTTTGGGTCTCAAACCTAGTTTCACACCTTTCTAATCATTTTTTAAAATGGTCCCATAAATTATGCCTAATGGGACTCATTCACCATCTTGGGTGAATGAGTCTCATGTGGCCCAAAATAAAAATTAATTCATAATTTTGGCAATATTTTATCCTCCTAGATCTGATGTTGGCTTGTAGTGTTGTAATTTTAGGAATTCTTGCATAATCATGTATAAATACAAGGTTATTTCACTCATTTTCACCAAAGACATTTGTGAGAGCATTCATAATAGCAAGTTTGAGTTTACAATAGCATTCAAGAGTCTTCAAGAGTAGATTATCAAGCATTTTATAGCATTATTCAAGCATCAAGCATCATTTCAAAGTCTTCATGCATCATGTTTGTTTTTGACGTAACAAATATGATGTAGGGTTTCATGATTCAAGCTAGCATTTTATTCAAGATCTATTCTATTCAAGCATGAGTAAAGATCTACATCCATTGGAGTCATCTCACACATGTTTGAAACACTTCATTACTAGGGTTTGGTGAGTTGCAACATCATATTTTGTTCATTCATCATTCTCCATTCCTTTTTCGTTTCATTTCAAGGTTTGATTACCAAAATGGGGTTGGACCAAGGAAAACACCTTTCCAATAACAAAACAACATTTTCCCCTCTCTTTAGTATGTGATTTGTAGTTTTAGATTTAAAATATATTGAAGAGAAAGCTTGGAGAAATTTTTCAAAGTGTTTAAAATCGTCAAAGTTGTCACCTTGCATTAGAGATACTTGGAAGACTTCTACAGGTTACAAATCAGGGTTTCAGATTTGCAAATAAATTGGGAACCACAAAGTAGACCTTGAAGACTAGATTCAAACCTTGAATTTCTAGAAAACCCTAACTAGACTGATTCTCTAGTTTTGGTGTATGAGTCCCAATTTAGGTCAAAATTCAAGTTTTTTTAGATTTGAATACCCATTTTCTAGATTCTTGTTCCTCTATAAAACCTAGATCTGAGATTGATTCACCTAGCTTGTCATATGACTCCTAGTCACCATTAAAGTCAAGATTTCTAGCATTTCAGAGCTCATTTAAGTCCACTTCCGATTCTTAGGTGCACACATTTCACCTTAGAAATTGTCATTCTGTTAAATTACATACTTTTCTAGGTCATTTAGTTAAGGATTGCACCTTATTAAGGTTAAGCCTTATATCTTGCATTGTATCTATCTTTCCAAGTCTTAACTTGATGGTGAACCTTGCAATAGTTACAATCATATCCTAGGACAACCCTATTGCAAGATCTCTTTCTCCTTTGCATTGAGATCTCTAGGGCTATTCTTCAATGAAATAATTGGAAAGTGGGTGTATCTATGTCCTAAGCCATACAAAAGCACTCTTACTCCCATTTTTTGTTGTTCCATTTTTGTGAGCTTGTATTTAGAACATTATAATTATGACTTGGAGTGCATCATCATCCTAGATCTTCCTTGCATTAACATTGCATTAGGTAATTGACATTCTAGGGTTTTTCAAAATTTTCATTAGTGAAAGTTCATTTAGCTTTCATATTTTCATCTCATATCATTGAAAATTATACAAAATCTACATTTTCACCTAGTTTATAGATCATACAACCTAAAAAGCATAAAAATCAATTGAAATTTTCTAATTTTTTTGAAAAAACCCTCTTTGGGACTCATACACCACTTTGAGAAAATAAGTCCCAGTACCGATTCTACATTGCGCCTTTCAAAATTTAAAGATCTATTTTTGTGATCTTGTTTTTTGTTTATAGCTTTCTATCTTAGTTTATAGAGTTTCTATTATAATCATTTCATTGTTCTTAGCTTATATTACATTTAAATTCATCATGCATTAAGTACCCCTTGCATGAGTATTTGGTGTCTTATTGCTAATACTATATTGCGACGAAGTTTGAGACTTATGTCATCAAATGATAGTACAATCATCATGGATTTTGGGTTTTCTATCTCTTTCACTCCTAGTATTGGCACTAGTACACTAGGTATGGAACATACCCTTAACAACTCATTAACTTCAAGTAGTGTGATGCATGCTGGAGCAAGGACTGATAATATTCTACAAGAAAACATAATTCAAATTCATGAAGACTTAGCAAACCTACAACATCAATTGAAAAATGACAACATTTCAACTACTACCATCCCTACATGCTTGAAAGTGAAGATGGACTTGACCTTGTGAAAAAATAGTTCAAATCTTTGGAAAAAACCTCACCTCAAACACTAGGTTTCCTTTCCCTACAAGCAATGTCACAAGCCAAGGAGGAATTCAAATTCCTCCTCCCACAACAATTTCCTCAATACCTACCTATACCAACCCTCAAGTCACAACAACAATACAACTGACTGGTAATGTGATTCCTTCCTCAGGTATTTCCTCTAGCATCCCTAGTACCTTTGAGGCATCACACATAATGTCTCCTACTACCTTTCCACCTATAATCATTCCATTCACTTGTCCCTCGAACACACATACCCCTCTACCATTTTCACCTTTGTCTCATAAAACATGTGATGACCTTCTCATAAATCACTCTTCCAAACCATTTCATCCATTCAATTTTTTTTTTTTACCATCAACCAAAATCAAAATGGCCCACCTACATATTATATCAAAATTAGACCATTGTCCTTGGAGATATTGCGAACACCGATACCACAAGGTGTAGAGGTTCCTATTTTTGAGAAATATGGAGGAAAGGGAGATCCTTCTAATGATGTTAATGCTTATACCACCTTATCTAGTGACTTTTTCAAAGGTCCTTGAAAGATGTTTCCTTGGATAGGTTCTCCTCATTACCAAACAAATCAATTAATTCATTAAATGAACTTTTTGAGGTCTTTGTGAACCTTTTCCAAGTGGATATGACTCCCAAGATTACCTTGGCTGATTTGATGAGATGCAAGAAAAATAAAGAAGAAAATATTACTGACTTTATCTCACACTATCAATCACTTTATTCCCAAATTGATGTCAAGGTTCTCAATCCTCACCTTCAAAATATGTTCATAAAAAATTTACAAGGAAAGATAAAAGACAAGCTTTCCATGATGAAATTTCCCTCCTTCATGCACTTTTGTAATACCTTCCATTATTATCAAAACTTGATTAGTAGTCAAGATACAAAATCCACTTGTAGCTGAACTAAGAAGTCTAAGACCGCAAACCAAAAAAATTCCCAACGTTTTAGAAAATAGAATAAAGGTTTCCTTCAATTTGATCCCCCTCAACAAACAATTTAGAATGTCAATAACCAAGTAGAAGTTGTTAAGGCCCTGATACACTTCAACTATGGGGATGCGAAAGGAAATTCACTCCCTTAGCCGATACCCTTCACAACACAATGCCACAACTTTTAGAACATTGAATGATTAGCTTGCCTCCCATCAAAACACCCAATCCTAATAAACCATTTCATACAAGATATAGAGCTAATTTATACTATCATTATCACCAACAAAATGGACATGATACAAAACACTATAAACATCTTAAACATCTTGTGCAAGACCTCATTGATTTTGGTCATCTTTCTGTTGGAGGTGCCAGTGATCAAGGAAATAATTTTGTTGCTCCTCCTAAGAAAAACTTGCAAATTTTTACCAACTGTATGCCTAATCATAACATTTCATTTTTCAAATCTAGTGAAACTACAAAGAATGATGTGA
Organism: Sequoia sempervirens; assembly: GCA_007258455.2. NCBI lineage: Eukaryota > Viridiplantae > Streptophyta > Pinopsida > Cupressales > Cupressaceae > Sequoia > Sequoia sempervirens. The sequence continues at coordinate 6,830 of VDFB02234704.1, forward strand.
TGAATGTTCATACAGATGATGATAACAATGATTCTATTCAATGTGCTCCTATAGATAATGATCCTATTGATGATATGGTAGGAGTGATGGATGTCATTCCTAAAAAGGTTGAACTAAAAAGCCTCTTGATATTTCTTTCTCCTCACACAATATACTTAAGAATGCATCTGACAGTCCTCTTTACATAGCCAGTTGAATCTATGACAAGCCCACTAATGGGATACTAATAGATCCCATCTGTGGAGAGAATGTGATCACCAAGGAATTCTTGCTTCTACATGAGCTCTATCAAGATATATATGATAAACTAAAAGCATGGGTTAAGACATATAATGGTTTTACTTTCCCTATGATGGGATAGATCACTCTTCCCTTACAAATAGGAATGAAAACATTAGTTATCTCATTCTCCATCATCCCACAGTCGAACCAATTTTGTGTGAAGCTAGGCTATCCATGGCTTCACTCCGTAAATGTTGTCCCATTGATTGTGCATAAATGCTTAAAGTTTCCCTTTGACAATAAAATTTTCTCCATCCATCATAGTGGTTTTAACCCTTTTTCCTCTCGTGGAAAACTTTCCTTAGATTTCTTTACACTCAATCCTATAGAACCTATCAAATTGTGGAGAATACTTCTTTTTCAAATCCTATCAGGGTATGTGCAAGATCATCATGGAAAAAATAGGCCCTTAAGTGGCAAAAAATTCAGAAAAATCAGAGTTAGGAAACTTGATGTAAAAATTTGAATAAGTTATCTATATTATTTCAAAAATATGTAAGAATAGAATCTGTATCAAATTGAATGTAGTTTTTAAACTACTAGGTTTATTTTTTTAAAAATCTATTTGGTGAAAATTTGAAATTTCAATGTAGTAGTACTTAAATTTTAGGGAAAAAATAAGTAGGTGTTTGTGTGACCACCCTAACAACAATAAAATGATAATATATTTTTATTATATTTTAGATATATGTAGAGGACTCATGTCCCAATGTATGCATATTTTTTTGTAATTTGTTTCCAAGTAAATAATTAATTAGATTTTTTATTACAACTTTTAAAAAGTATAAAAACTCATATGTCTGACCATCGTAACTTGGTCAAAATTTCATGAAATTCATTTTTTTGTAATCCTATAGTATGTGAAGCATAGAATGTGATGCATGTTTCAGATTCAAAAAATGTGATACCATTTGAAAGCTATAGATTTTTTTCAATCAACCTATCAATCAGGACTTTACTCAATTCAAATAGAAAATGAATGATAATTATTTATTAAATTCAAAGTAAAGCATAATATATATTGGTGGAGACCTGAGAATCTCTATTAAAAACCCTTTTTGTTTCTTCAATTTTGGGTAAAAAAAATTCATTCACCACATATTGTACAAATACCCATCATATTGCCACTTTTTGGCCTATCATGATCCTGCACATACCCATCAAAAGTTCAAGGAAAAGAAAGTAGAAAAATTATCCCTTTGAAACATGCCTCAACCTACAACTAAGCCTACCATCCTTGAAAAACCCATGATTGAGCCTAAATAAATACCAAACAACAAAGACCAACCTAAGACAAAACCTTCAGCTACTTCCTACAAAAGACAAAGAGATAACGAAAATAATCTTCTCACACCTCCTAGAATAAAAAAAGTTTATAAATTGAAATAGAAAGTGGTTGAACAACCTTCCATGGTTCCTTTCATTCCTCCCCTTAGGGAAGAAAATAAACCTATGGTTGATCAACCTGCTCCTACAAAAACACAACTTGAAAATAGAACTAAAATAAATAGAGTTACTAGAGAGCATAGGAATAGACATCATTCCCTTACTCATAGGTTAAATAAAGAAATAAATAAAGAAAATAAAGATCCAAACTTGACTAAATACATTTGTGATGAGTCTACGCCCTTCCTAAAACAAACAGATCCTACAATGCAACCACAAAAAGAGTTGAAGCCTTCTTTAGATATTAGCATTTCACCTCCAATTGTGATTAACTTAGATGATGACAATAAAGTTTCTAAAATTTAAAAAGAGGTTCCTAATGAATTGAATATAATGTTTTTTTTTCCATGAGCTTAAATGACAATTCTCCTAAGAAGAGTGTTGAACTTGGTGATGGCCCTAGTTTGAAACTTGTCATTGTCCCTTTGGTAGTTGTGTGCCTTTTGTATACAATGAAAATGACTAGGATGTGGATGACATACTTTAGTTTGAATTGCATGAGCCTTACTAGTATTTTGTATTATTTCCTTTTCAGTGTCTTTTGTATGATTGCATGTGCGTATTGTGATCCCCCGTACTATTGTGTTTGATGTTCTTTCTTTGTGACATTCCTCTATTTGTACCTTTTATTCTTCTTTATGCCATAAACCTTTTATCTTTTCATTTGTCTAGTGTTTTCCTTTTGGGGATGATGCAAGGTTTCGAGATGTTCATGTCTCTTCCATGTTGACCCAAAATATTTTTCTTTATTTTTTTTCTTTGTCTTTTGTTTTTCTTTCAAGGATGGTGCAAGGAATCGATACATTCATGTCTCTACCATGTTGATTCAAAGGTTTTTCTTTATTTTCATAGTCTCTTTGTTATTCTTCTAGTTCTATGAGTATTTGGGGAATGATGGCAGTTCCAAGCTCTCTAAAAAACATTGTAGCAAGAACATACTGACCCCAAATCCATAGATCCTTTATGTGTCTAGATTTTCATTTTTGGGGGCAACCCCTCTCTTTTCTTTTTGCATCTTGTAGCTTCATTTGGAAACATATGACTTTCCATAGGGCTTTCCAAGTTAGCTCTCATGTCCTTTTTATTATTAGCATTTATCATTTTCTACTTTAAAGTAATTGCTCATAGAATGGTGTTTCTTTAAAGTTGGGGACTACATTGGCATTATTCTTTTCCTTTTCATGGTTCATGGTATATTCTTCTTATTTCATGTGATGTGTTTTTCACTTTGTGGTTTACATTGGTTGTGATGTCCTTCAAAAGTGTTATCTCTCTTATCATATTACATTCCTCTTAGTGGCTTGATGTGACACACTACTTCCCCTAAGTTGTGTATCTTCTATTCTTTGATTGGTCCTCTCTTGGAGACATTAGGAAATCTTTTTCCCAAGTTAAAGAACTCACATGAACTAAGCAAGAATCCTTTGAACGTTCTTTACATTTTTTGTTTTCATTTTCAGTTATATGGCCACCTTGCACAACACATCTTGCATTCTTGTAGAGCCATATTGTTTGTTCTTGAGATCCAATCATATGAAGTTTTACTTGTCTCATGAAGCTTGAAAATAAATTTTGTGTGGCACCTTATTAAAGTTATCAGGAGGTATAACTTTGGTATGATTTGACGCAAAGCTGAAATAGGGAATGACTTTCCCTTAGCCACTTGTGTGTGTGTGAGTACATACTAACTATGTATGTGCCTCACCTTCTTATACTTCTTACCCATATGACAACTTAATTTTTTTTTGCCTCGAAGTGAGTACATTTTTTTCAGAAAAACAACTTAGATTTGATCCACATTGTTATGGACGAATGGTTAAAGCTTGATCCACCCTTTTTACTTTTTATTTTGTTTCATTTTCTTTGTCTTTGGAAGTGCATTCTTGTGCTTTGTTGTGGAAAGTTTGAGTTTATAAGAGAATTCAAGTTTTTACAATAACATTCAAGAGTCTTCAAGAGCATATTATTATGCATTTTAAAGCATTATTCTAGAATCAATCATCATGTCAAAGTCTTCATGCATCATGTTTTTTTTTTAGCTAATAATTGGGATGTAGGTTTCATGATTCAAGCTATCATTCTATTCAAGATCTATCCTATTCAAGAAAGAGTAAATATCTACATCCATTGGAGCCATCTAACACATGTTTGTAGCACTTCATTGATAGGGTTTGGTGAGTTGTAACATCATATTTTGTTCATTCATCATTCTCCATTCCTATTTCATTTCTTTTCAAGGTTTGATTACCAAACTAGGGTTTGACCAAAGAAAACCCCTTTCCAATAACAAAACAATATTTTCCCCTCTCATTATTGTCTGATTGGTAGGTTTAGATTGAAGATATATTGAAGAGAAAGTTTGGAGAAAGTTGTCAATTTTTTCACCTTGCATTGGAGATACTTGGAAAACTTCTATAGGTTACAAATAAGGGTTTCAGATGTGGAAATCATTTTGGAAGCATAGAGTAGACCTTGAAGACCATATTTAGACCTTGAAGTTATAGAAAACCCTAACTAGATTGATTCTCTAGTTCTAGCATATAAATCTTAGTTTAGGTCAAAATTTAGGTTTTTACATATTCAAATACCCATTTGCTAGATTGTTGTTCTTGCACAAAAACCCAGATTTGAGGCTGATTCACCCAACTTGGCATATGAGTCCCATTCAAAATTAAAGTTAGGATTTCTAGCATTTTAGAGCTCATTTAAGTATGCTTCAGATTCCTAGGTGCACACATTTCATCTTATAGCTTGTTATTTTATTTTACATACTTTTATAGGTCATTTATTGAAGTATTGCATCATATTAATGTTAAGAATTATATCTTACATTACATTTTTCTTTCCAAGTCTTAACTTGGTGTTGAACCCTTCATTATTTTATAATAAACCCCTAGGACATCCCTATTGTAAGATCTCTTTCTCCTTTGCATTGATATCTCTAGGGTTATCCTTGATTGAAATAATTGGAAAGTGGGTGTGCTATTTGTCCTAAGCCATATGAAAGAATCCAACCCCATTTTCCATTGTTTCAACATGTATTTAAAATTAAAAAATGAAATGTAAATTGTCTCTGACTATCTACATAAACATGCAAATGACAAAAAATTGAAATCTAAACTAAGGCATGTTTAGCCTTCTTCAACATTCTCCATTAAGAAATCATCATGCTTATCCAAGATTGTTTGTACTTCATTATCTAGCAATGAAGTGTGTTTGATGATACCTCATGATCTTGATTTTGAATCTCTAATAGTGTTGTAAGCTTTTTCATGTCACCCAAAATACTAGTTTAAATTATCCAAAGTTAATTGAAGATGAAAGATTGATCCATTAGTGGTATCGAAAATGCCTAGTCTTCAAACTCCTTATGAATCATGTTGATAAACTGTTGAGCCACATTCTTCAGGGGAAGTAGCTTCTAACTATCATCTCATGGCTTACATGGAATTTATTCAATTTTATTAATCAGCTACAAGTCATTTTCTTCACCAAGTTCATATGAAAATTGTAGATCATTAAACAAGTTGGTGAAAACACTATCTTTTCAAATCAAGGACTCTTCAATTTCCACATACATGTCTTGAGTGATTGGGAATGATCCAAAATTCCTCAAGTTTATCTATCCTGAGTTTCCTCATCTTGATCAAGAGTGTACTTTATTTTCCATCTCTTCTTTCTCCTGATTGAAAGCATTCATAGTGTCATCAAGGTTTACACTTATGCCTTCCATCTTTTCTAGTTTTCCCATGGCTAACCCTAGCATTTCTGTTCCCAATGCAATTAAGTGGTCAAGATAATCACCAACCACTCTACCTCTAGCATGTACCTTTTACACATTTTGAATGATGGGATTCTCAGTACCAACTAAAATTCCCTCAGGTTTAATGGATTTAGAATATTGAGTTATCTTTTATAACACAACTATGAGTTGCTCTATTTTATCCTTGTAGTGATCTTTAATCTTCTTCTCATTATGAAGTTTCTCGATGAGAGAATCTAAGGTTGTTTGAACATCCTAATTCATAATATCATGATTCATATTACCCAATTCTACTCTAGTGATAAAGTAGTTTGCAAGATTCACTTATATATAAGTTTTAGCAGAGGGAGACTAAGCTATCTTTCCATACTTATTACCCTCTTTGTCAAAAAGCATCCTAGAATGAGTCTTTATTTCTTTTTGGTTCTAGTCTTGGTAGTTACAATTTGTGTGAATTCAAATTCATTAGGAGATATGGATTCCTTCCTTCTCTTTGGTGTTTTTTAAGACAACCATTGTGGCAATAGTGAACTCTTCTTATGTTGTGTAGCCATCAAATGGGATGTAGTAGCTGTATCTGCAAAGGTGGTAGTAAAAATGGGAGACATGTTAGTTAAAATAACCTTGGGAATTTTATCTCTAGAGACTTGCATAGCATTAAAAAAATTCTCCAAATCAAAATGTGACATGAGGTCAAAAGATAGTGAGGATAGACTTGGTAGTGACATAGGAGAACTAGTCACATTGTCTAACCCTTGTCTTGGGATTTCAAATGGAAATCTTGATATGGGAAAAGAATGTAAAAAATGAATCAAAATATCAAGTGTAACAACACTTGTTACTGAGGGAGGGGAATTAAAAAAACCATTATACACAAATGTAGTCATAGGAGGAGTAGTGGAAATAGACACAATATTAACAATGGGGAACAAGGTAATACATGGTTCTTCAAGAACATTCTCACAAGGAGACATCTTTATTTCCTCATGATCCTCTTCATTAATCTACTCATATTCTTGCACATTTTCCTCATGGGACTTTGTGGATGATTCCTCTATAGATTTATCAATCTTCCTTTTTCCACCTTTGACATCAAACTTGATATTTGGCTTTGAAGATCTACTAGAGCTTGGAGTATTATTTTTGTTTTTGGTCCTTATCTCTGATTTCTTACCTGTTTGCATCTGGGAATCATCTTTTGATCTAGTGAATAAAGGATTCAATTGACTATACCTTTCATCCAACAAAACATTTGTATTGGCCAAGATCGGTTGAAACTTTTCTCTGATTGATATCACTTCTTTCTAGTTAACCTATAAAAATTCATTCTCCTAATCTCCCACTTTGCTCTAATTTGAGCCAAAACAACTTTGGCTTGATGTACATAAGATAATTCCATATTTATTATAGACTTCATACCTCTATAATAAAATTTATATCTTTCCTTGTAAAATTTTATTATCACTTTCTTCATTTCTAATTCAACCACCTTAGCCTTATGCAAATTCTAAATGAAGTACCTTCCAATTGTCAATGGAAATTTGAATCCTGGTTTGTGGGCTTCAATTTATTTTTTATGAAATCTAATAATTTCCTTGCATAACTCCATTAGAAAAAAATTATCACTAGGATAACATGGAAGCCTATATGGATAGCAAGCAAAGCATCCTACTCTTAAATAGGTAAAAATTGGAAATTGCAAAAACATGCATCCATATTTTTTATAGTCTTCCATGCTTCACTAGATACCCTTTTTCTCTCCATTTCAAGATCAAAGGCACACATGAGTGGTCCAAAGAAGTCATCATTCACCCTTATAATGTTTTTGATAATTCCCTCGAGGGTGATCTACATAAAATATTTGAAAACTTGTGTAACCTTCTTATCACCTATACTAGTCAAACTCGAAAAATTCCTCATGGAAGCTACATCATAGACCAAATATGAAGTCATGTAAAAATTGTGTTTATACGCACTTGGATCAATTGATCATTGAGGGAATTGCTGATTTCCTTTCCCCAAAAGATTTTTTTTCCTCCCTTTCAGAATAACCTTGATGTATGTGTACATCTAGTCCTCAAAATATAATGAAGTCAGCAAACCATGTACTCTACTAAGAAGAGTAATGAGGTTGTTTACCTCTTTAATAAAATCACTATGAGTAGAATTTTTTGGGCCATCTTGTAAAACCTAGCCTAGGAGCCATCAACCATTTATTTCTTATCATTCTCATTCTAGAATCATGATCCTTAACATATTTTTCTTATGCACATTCCTTGGAAATATCCACATATGTGTTGGCACTTGGGCACATGAAAAATTTATCAAATAAATCTACATCTAACTCCATCACCATAATTCCATTTGAATCATTGAATTTACTGTTATCCTTGTTATAGTGAAAAGAAAATTGTAGTATGAACTCAAGATTCTGAGTAGCTACTGAGAATGAAGCCACAAGGTGTATGTTGATGAGAATTATTGACTTCATCACATTGGTTATAGGTTGTTTCTCGGTTCTATCAAAAAAATTCCCATGTTAACATGAATGATCTCTATATCTTTGATTTCATCCACAATTGATGAAACCTCTGTAGGAAGAACCACACCTTGGTATCTATACTTCATCAATTTCCCCTTAGAAGGAGATGAATCTAACATCAGTAGAAGAATAGACTTAGATAAATACAAATGCAAGATCTTGAGAAGCATGTACAAAGAAACTACAGGATAAGATTTAACATATGGTAGATGTTACAAAAAAATGTATTTTATGAAATAGAAGCGAGGTTTAAAAATTAATGATTGCATGAAAAATTGGGGCTTGAGTGTGATGCGTATGGAAAATGGAGCTCAAAGGGTTAGCTTAACAAAGCAAGAAATATTTCCAATGTTAGGAAATTTTGGAAAAAATGAGTGTATATGCAATAGAAAATTATGAGATTTCATGTGAAAATGTCTTTGCAAAAATTTCTAATGTTGTCAAAATTATCATTACTTTTTGGGAAGAACTCTGCTTTTTAATAAATTTGACAAAAAATGTTGATTTTACAAATTTTGGGAAGACCTTCCATTTTCTTCAAAGTCATTAAAATTCAATGATTTTGTAAAAGAACACTTGTTTTTGTTGTCAAGTTAGGGAAAATCCTTTACCCTACAACTTAGGAAGAACACAATTTTCCAAGTCATTAAAAATTAATGACTCTACAAAGACCTCTTAGTTTGTTTGTCAGGCCAAGGAAAAATGCAACCTTACAAAAGGGTGGGCAACATTTCTTTCATTATCAATTGTGTGAATAAAGATTAGATTTATTATATGGCCAGGGAAAATCCCTAACCCTACAAGTGGGAAGGAATTTTCACTTGTTTGGAAAAAAAAATCCAATCCAAAAAATAACAATTGTTTTGATCTTTTATGTTCAGACTTTTATGGAACTTTTACAAATATTAACAATGAATGGTTTGTAGGGTCAAGAAGAAAACCTGACCATACAAACTAAAAAAGGCTAAAGATTCACATTACTTGAACCATCGGAAAAAATATTGAACATGCAACCAATGCTTAACATTTTGGTTTGTGGACTTCATAACACAAAGTTGATGATAATGCAAGTTCAGGAAATTTCCATGACCTTGCATTCATAATCGAACATTGATATGTCAAATGTACAAACTTTGAAAAGCATTGTTATGAATGGTCAAGGAAAAACCCCAACCTAACCTATGCAATATGTTTGATTGTATGCATGGGATTATTCTATGCACATAAAAAAATGAATACAAGGTTGATGGTGTTGATTCATGCAAAATCAAACCATAGACCCAACCATAAGCATGATAAAACCAAGGCATAAAATCTCCATTTTTGGTTGTTTGCATGAATTTTTTGAATATGACAACTAAGATTGGGGGGTGAATTTTTTTTCACAAACTATAACCTTAAATTCAATCATTGGAGCTAACACAGACTGTTTAAGTGATAAAGCGTCAAATGAAAATTTACAAACACAATAACACCAGATTTACATGGAAAACCCAATGAGGGAAAAAAAATGGTGAGGATTAACTCACACTATAGAGAATATAAAAAGAAATTAAAAAAGGACTCAGTACATGAGATAAGTCTCATTGAATGAAATAAGGAATCATTGTCCAGACTCACTACCCACATGGCTACAACCTGGAGGGATCACTGCCACTTAGATACAAAAAGATGGCTCATTGCTAGAATAAAAAACTTATGGATTACCACCAAAAGTGAATTGATGAATTACACCCTTCTTGTGCTAAATGAAGTTCTAAATGAATTTCAGTAATCACTTGATACTTCTACTCTAATAAGACATTTTATCTTCAGTAAATTCACTTATCTCAATCTCCTACAACCACACACTTTTCTGACTTTATGTTCTTCTTCAATAACCTCGCACCTCTCATCCCTCACACAAAAACACACTAATTTCTTGACACACACAAAAAAATGAACACATACACACACACATCTTACACATCAATTAGGTCAACTAGAAACATCCATAATGTATTGCATACACCAAGTCAGCCAAGATCTTAAAATATCTGAATCATAGTTTGTCACACATACTATAGGAACCGGATCTAAAACCAATACGTCAAACCACACATAATGGTCAACCTCAATGTGAAATAACTTCTAGTAAATTAGTCATATATGTAGTACTATGTTGACATCAATGACAACCAATTCATGCAACCTTCATTTTCAACAATCTGCCCCTTTGTCATTGATGGCAACACAAGATGTGAAAGACAACAACAAAAAATATTTTCATTTTTCACATACTTTCTCTCTCCCTTTTTCACATGCCTTCTCTCCCCTTTTTCACATGCCTTCTCTCCCCCTTTTAAATCAATGACAAAAATTTCTATCTTCCTTTTACTTAAAAAAAATAAAAAAGGTTATCAGAAATGATTCTTTACCTCAATCCTTCTTTCTTCAAAATATTTCCTTGTATTTTTCTTTTATCTTAGGAAGATATTTCTTCTAGGAATCCACTGCCAACTTGATGTATAAACAAATAATGTTGTTCTTTTCTATTGAATCAATTATTTTGAGAAGAGTATCTGGAATGACAATATTCTATATGTTTTTCTCAACATCTTCCAAGAGACTGATAAGTTTTTCCAATATTAACTCAATTATCTCTTTGACTTTCCGGAAGGTCTTCACAATACCATCCCATTATACCATGATGAGTACAAGATCAGATTGTGGGGAGTTGATCCTTTTCTTTTGCATTCCATCCTTTTCATTAAGAAAATCATTTTTTCAAAAAGAGTCCAATTCATACTCAATAGTCTCAATTTTTGTTTTGTAGTTCCCAATAGCACTAGGTTGCCAAAGACAATACTTGTATACACTGTTTACACTTTTGATAAAACCTCTCATCCATTTATACTCTCATTAAACCTATTTTTTTCATTTCTACATCTTTCTTCTAAAGCTAGTTGAATTTCATCATTTTTTGTTATTTCACGAGGTGGTAATTCCCTTAATCTATCTTAAATCTATTTAATCAATAATTCTAATAATGTGCATGCCAATTTTATTAGATCAATAACATTATGAATTATGTAAATAGTTAGACCATTTGTAATCTCATCTTATTCATATGATGGTCAAGACAACCATATATCTCCAATCTTCTTTATCCCATCAGGTTGCTCAAGAATCTTTAACACAATTTCTTTAGTATTATCTTCTTCATCATCATCTGTTGATACCAGAGCAAGTGCTCCTACAATTTTTTCTTTCTTTACTTCTTCCTTCTCCTTTTTCTTCAGCTTCTTCATTTTCAAAGGGGGACATGAACTAATTTTTCTTTTTTTCCTCTTTTTAGAGGTGGATCCTTCAAAAATCATAACCGGACTAGAGATCATACCAGAATTCCATGCATTTATCTTGATATCAAAATACTCTTGAAAAACCTTTTCCCTTTCTGCTAAATAGTTCATATATTGATAAACTTGTTACCGAATTGGTATAGAAAACTTCCACATAACATTTCTTTCAATGGTAATGAATTTAGGAAATACATCATTAAACATACAACCAAAGTTCCAAAGTGAAAATGATAATTGTCATTATTTTTCATAGTTATATTTTCCATTAATTGATTTCTTGACAACTCACACAAGTCAAAATTCTCCTTTTTCTCAACCATTTGATGCACAACATAAACAACAATTGTTGAGGTTGAACCTTCCCTATTCCTAAAATAAATATTATATGAGATACCATATGCCACATAACTTATCATAGGGTCAATTATGGTATGAATTGTAAGTGCTGTTTGATCTCTTGTTACTCTAGTTAGGGCTTCAACCTCTTTTCTCTTTACTAATTTCTTGAGTAAAACAGGTTTGATATCACATATTCTTGTTATTTCTGCAATTTCTTACTTTGTGATCTTATAGGGTTTGTCAAGGATCATCGAATTACCTTAGATTCTTCTTAAAATAACCCAAACAATGTTCACATTTGAAAAGTATGGAAATTCACTCCAAATTTCTAAACCCTTGTGCCCTAAAATTTTGACCGTTTGCATTTTCTCAACTAAAGGAGAAGTCTTGATATTTTGAATCTTTTCATGATCAAATTCATCAATTTGTAACTTACTTAGTTTATGCAATTCATTGTTGCACATACTAAATACAACCATTTATTTTGATTCCATTGCTTCTTCCTTGTTCTTCATACATTTTCTTGCTAGTAACCCTAACTCTTTAGTTTTGAACTTACTCCAAAATGAAAATAACCCCTCAATATTCCTTATTTAACTTATCGCTTTTAGGGTTTCATTATAAATGATATTTAATTCCTTGCCATGTCATCATTTCTACTTTAGTCTATCAGATTCTTCTTTTTCCTAAGTTGTTAGCCAATCTATGGAATGCACAATAAGCAAAAAGGTTTCTCTAATCTTTTGCAATGCATGTTTTCTGCCAGAATTTTCTTTGTTGCCTTCAAAATGAAAATTTACATTACATATCCTTTGTCATCTCATGACATCTCCTTATACCAAGGGTTTGAAATATTTTTATTTGATTGCTCCCCCTAAGGCTATTATTAGATTTAGTTCATAGAAGAGGTATCTGCACCAGATGTAGTTACAAAATTATTTGATTTGTCCTTGTTGTTTGGTTCTTCTTTCTTTCTCAAGATTTTTTCCATTTCTCTCCTCACTTTTTCTAGAGTAAGCTTGTTAGTTTGTTTTGGATTCAATTTCTTTCCAACTTTTCTCTTACAAAATTTTAAGATATGTCTCAATTTGTTGCAAGAATGACATACAACAAATCTTTGATCAAGAGAGTTTTTATTCATCTTTTTTTGCATTGATTAGCCTTATGTCTAGAAGTTTTACATGTATAATATTAGCCTTGAAAAGAAAGAACTATTTTTCTGGTATTAAATTTGTTTGAACATCATTATCTAACTTTTACATTTTGTTGATTTATGTCCAAACCATTTGCAACCATAGCATTTTCCTCCAAACAATCTACTTTGTTTCATCATTCCTCTACATTATATTGATCTACGTTTGAATTTATTGCATGAGTAACAAAAGCCGTGTAATACCCCTCATGCTACTATTTGATTTTTGACATTCTCTGTGGTTTTGTTTGGCACATTGTGATTTGGATGGTACTGTTGATATCATGTTGTGGTAGCATAGACTGTTACTAATTATATACTCTTATGATACCATGGTTATTATGATGATATTTTATTATGATCGTTTGATGAAATTATTTGGAATTCAGTAGACTAGAAAATAGTAATTGATGATATTAATGTAAATTAATGTAAATTTTATAATGCTTTATATGATGATATGTTTTGGTGAGGGGACAGGTAGCATCACTCGTTCGCGAGCGCCCTGCTACACTATGAATCCTTCTCACGATGCTTTGTAATTGATTATATGTATATATGCTGTATATCACCTTGTTGGATGCAGACCTTGCAGGAATAAGACTCGATTCCACCTATTTTGATAGGTATGGGCGAGCATTGAACCAACCCAACAGCAGGAACTTGAACAAAGGTGGCATGAAAAGTAACTCTGTTCCAAGGTGTCAACAGTCCTGTATCTTCTTGGTTTGTGTGTATTGGTCACATTCATTTGTGTAGTTGCATTGGTCTTTGTATGTTATTGCGATTTTATGATTTGTCTAAAGTGGTGAATGGTTTTATGTGGTAAATTAAATAATTAAGTAATTAATAAAAAAATAAAGACAAAATAATAATTAAATATGGCAATGAATAAATATTAGTAGTAATAAAAAAATATTTCATTTATTTGGTATCCTACAATGGTTGATTTTAATTGTTTAATATGAAAGTAATTAGTTAATAAAGTATTAAGGAAAGAAATATATATATTTAAAAGTTCATGTTTGTGGATTTAAATTTATTTAGTTTTAATCAAATACATGGAAAATAAAAATGAAATATGGAAAAGGAAACAAAAGAGATTAAGGTTAAATATTGTTTGGTTTTAATTCTTGAAATGTGACCTCTGGTATTCACGGGAAGAGGAAATTGAAAGGATTCATGGGCATGGATTTTAAGAAGGGGTTTCTTTGTTTGAGGGGATGGTTTTTCGAATGCTGGAGAAATTTTATTTCCAATCATTTTTCTGCCCTTAGTTTCTTTTTATGTTTGCTGGAGAAAATTGGTGAAGAGGAAGGAAGATTTGGATCTGTTGCTGGAAGATTGGCAGGAAGGAATTAGTACAGCAAGAGGATCAAAGCTTCTTCAAGTTTCTGCAAGCGAAGGATGCCAGGTTCTTTCTTTTAATTTATTTATCTTCTGTTAAAATAGGAATTGGTGCTTGTAAATGAAATTTGTATTTAGGGTTGAAAATTAAATAATGATAGGAAGAAAATCTATTGGGGTTACAGTTTAATCAAAGGAAATTTTAGCAGGGAATTGGGGATTGTTATTCATTTAATGGAATTTTCTGGGGTTTCTGGGTTGTTGTTGATTGAAAAAGTATTTTATTGTAATCTGGAAACAAACAGTAGTTTTGATGTCTCAATTGTTTAAAAAGAATAAAATATACATATTTGTGTAGGGACAATTTTTATTTCAACAAATTTCTGGGTGTGATATTCTGGTCTGTACATGTATTTTATTCAAACAGTTCTTTTATTTTCAATTTTGCACAATGAAATGTACAGTAATTATCTTTCCCCTTTTTTCTTTGAAAAATATTCACATCTCTGTGTGTACATATATATATATACATATATATACATATATATATACATATATATACATATATATATATATATGAATATATATACATATATTCGAACTTATGAAATTTTTGAGCAAAAATTTAAAGTCGCCGAAACTGTGCATAGTATTTAATTTTGTTTGGGTTATATATATAATAACAATGGCTGTGTGTGTGGGGGTCGGCCTTGGCCGTACCCACCACCCCGCCACCAGTCCGTACGGACTGCCGTGAGCAGTCCATAGACTGCCCACGACCGGTGACGAAGCTTTTTGTGGCTGCGTGTGTTGGGAATAAAATTTCCCATGTAAATTTTATATGTTAAACTTCTTTTAATCCGCAAATTTTTATATGGTATTTTTTTGTGCGGATATTTATCTTTATAAATATATGAATATATATATATGTAAAGGGCATGTGCAGGATCATGGTATGCCAAAAAGTGGCAATGGAGGAAAAAATACGTGTTTCTACGACTCAAAAATGCGAAAATGGTGAGTTGACTTTTTGGAGCTGGGGTGACTACCGAGGCAGAGGGAAAACTTAGTTTTAGGAATCGGATATCCGATCCAAATCGGATATCTGATTTGGATCGGATATCTGATTTTGTTCAGTGTATAAACAAATCTCATTCCGACCCAAGCAAAAGGCTAAATCTCATTCCGACACAAGCAAAATGAATCGGATATCCGATCCAAATCGGATATCCGATTCAAATCGGATATCCGATTTTGGTCAACTGTATATATAAAAAAAAGCCGCGACCAAAACTCATTCATTTTTATTTTCGGCTCATCGGCGGGGGGCGCATAGTGGAGAGCGAAATCCGATATCCGATTTGGAATCCACCTCTATCAGGTAAAATTTTTAATTTTTAATCAAATTTTCAATTAGATTTGTTTATTTTTAATTGATTTTTTTCAAAATATTGTTTTTTGGTAGAAAAAACTAGGGTTTTTTGGTAGATTTGCAAAAAAACATAAAAAATTGAAGAAAAATAGTAAGAAACTACTTTTTTTTAAAATGTAATGGCATTTCCATAGCATACAAACATTGAGAGCAAATAAAATACAGAGTTCAATCCATGAATTATAGAAAATAGATTTTTGTTGGTTATATTCATATCGCTGATTACATTGCACAAAACATACTACAACCGCATAAATATCAAATGGTGACAGTTGTCGATGCTACCACATTTTTCATACATGTCTACCAAAGCATTTTATCAAACAGTTCACTACCTTGCTGCTATAGCTAAAACCCTAAAACAGACCTGCTTATGAACAAGTTATGGATGC
>VDFB02234705.1:0-10234 GCA_007258455.2 Sequoia sempervirens
GTTCAATGACATGCTCAGCTCCTCTTTTAGGGGGTGGCCCAGGAGGTAAATCAGCAAACACCTTACTCCTCTTGGTAAGTATAGATTGAATATCTGGAGGATAGTCCCTCTTTTTCGCAACTGGACTAGCTAGAAGGACCATGCATTCCGCAGCCCCAGCTTGGTCATGCCAAGATCAGCCTCTCCATTTCTCTTGGGTGAAACTGACTGGGACCACCATTGGACATTCCTCACCAACACCACCACCTTCTTCCCAGCATCCAGTTGGAACTTGAGCTCCATGGTTTTGTAGATTTAGAGGAGATTTCACCAAATTGAGCATTAACCATTGTG
Source organism: Sequoia sempervirens (assembly GCA_007258455.2). NCBI lineage: Eukaryota > Viridiplantae > Streptophyta > Pinopsida > Cupressales > Cupressaceae > Sequoia > Sequoia sempervirens. The sequence goes on from VDFB02234705.1 coordinate 334, forward strand.
CCAAGTACTGCATCAGTGTCACCAATAGTAACTACATAGAAGTCATCTTTGACTTCATAGTTGCCTAACTGCATGGACATGTTAGGAACCCTTTGGTTGCAGGAAATATGAAACCCATCAGCCACCATGACTTTGAAGCCTTCAAATTCTTAGGTTTTGAGGCCTCTCTTTGCAACCACACCTTCATCAATGAAGTTATGCGTTGCACCAGTATCAATTAAGGCAACAATACGATGACCTCCAACTCCACCACAAACCTTGAAGGATTCGTTCTTTTGGAAACTAGAGAGTTGGGCAATAGGGCCCCCAACTCCTTGCTCATGATCGGACTCTCCTGTGGCTCTTTCTTCTTCGCTGTCCCCAAAATAAGACTGCTGATCAAACATATCAGATGCTGATTCATAATCAGAATAGGTTCCCATTTGATTATAACGCCCTCTTCCAGGACATCTATGACCCTTAGTCCAAGGCTCTAAACATGTGTAACACTTGCCCTCTTTTCTGAGCTGTTCACGTTGCTCTTCAGTCAACTTAGGTGGAAACTTCTTGTGCTGATTTGAAGAATGTCTCTTGTCCTTCTTATGGCCAAAAGGCTTAGGCGGAAATTTAGGCCTAGGGGCTGATAACTCCATACTGCGGGACTTCTTGATTGCTTCTTCAAGACTTGGTGGATCGAAAGCTTTAACCCACCCTTTCAAGGGTTCAACCAAACCTTCAGAGAACAAAACAACCAATCTTCTTTCAGTGATGTTTGGCACCATCACAGAAAGTCTCTGGAAATCAGCAATGTAAGAATCCAAGGAGCCATGCTGCTTCAGTTGTGCAAGCTCACGAAATCTTACTTCAAGATCCTTAGTGTCGAACCTATCAATCAGCTTGTTGGTGAATTCTCCGTAGGTTCGAATAAGGTTATGGCCAAGTGTGACCAAACCATGGTACCACCACTCATGGGCAGCTCCCTCTAAATGAAGTGTTGCAAACTTGATGGCATCTTCTTCTGGCATGGGACAAAGTGAAAGGTAGTTGTCTAACTTCTGAACCCACGATCTTGCTGAACACTTATCACTTCCATCGAAGTGAGCCAATGTTATCTTCCCTAAGGCTTGATGAAAATCAGTTCTAGGAGCCATATAAGCTCGGTTATCAGCTCTTCCTCCGTTTCTTCTGTTTCTCTGGTTCAAGAATTGATCAAAGGACCATTGGTCTCTAAGATCAGGAGGTAGGGTGGCATACTCCAAGTAGGCTTGCCTGGCATCGTCTACCAAAGGAATGGCAGCTTCAACATGCTGTTCTTCCCTCGGAATGAATGTAGGAAAGAGCGGCCTAGAGGCTGATCCGCTAGAGATGGCATCATGCTGTCCAATAGTTCTACTTCCTCCATTACCATTGTTCCCATTGTTCCCATTGTTCCCATTGACTCCACTGCTTTCTCCTGTAGCATGGTTTTGATTAGGAGTATGGTTCTGAGGAGTTTGCTGGTCCATTCGAGCAGGTAACCGGGACATCATCTCAATCATTCCATCAAACTTCTTTTCCATCCTTGCATCCTTCTCATCCATGGCCTGCCTAAGATTGTCTGACATGTTCTCAACTGTTTTACCCGTATCCACTGCTCTTCCTGTTTCTCTCAAAGCTTCTGAAAGAGTATCTGTTTTTGGCACTGGCGGAAGCTGTGTCTGTTGTCGTCTGGCCTGACCTTTGGTGAAGTATCTGCAACCACTGTCACTCATCTGACAACTGAATCACTGTAGGGCACAGGTTGGCAGAATCATGGCTCTGATACCACTGTAATGAACCGGACCAATTTTTTTTTGTTTTTTGCAATGAGATTACAATTCAACACGCACCCGTTAAGGTTAGCACTAAACCAAAACGATGCGGAAAGTAACTCTAACCAGAATGTACACCAGGATCCCGATGTGGGCAAGGCGTGAGCATTGGTCAGAGGATCTAATGCAAATGCAACTGAAGGGAACTCTAACCAAGAATGCCCCTGTGCAGACGAGCATATGGTCAGAGGATCAATGCATGATGAACAGAATGTAACCCTAACCAAGAATGGCGCCGAGTGATGGCGAGCATATGGTCAGAGGGTCCCTAAACTACTCAACTGAAAGCAAATAGGCGGCAAGCCAGCCTCTTCCACTTATTCAGTGGGAAATACAATAGATTAAATGCAAGATAAAAGAGAATGGCTGATAGTACTACTAACAGCTTACAATATGTCAGAATGACCATTTAAATCTAGAGTTTTTCAAGTCTTCATTGCTGCAACTGTATAGAATGTCCTCCAAGGACCAAATGTAACTTTCGATGCTCACTCCCAACCAAAGAGACAACTTCTTAATTCTGATATATCAGACCTGCAACTTAAATTGGATAAATCTGCAATACAGTCCTCACTAAAATATTCATATCTTGCTCAAATCTCACTCTAATGACTTGAAATCAAATGCAGATTGCCCTAAGTATGATGGCGCCCCAAACGAAACCCTAAAACCTCACCAAATACCCCTCATTCTTTTTGCACAAACTTCAAGACTAAATCAGAATGGTACGGCCCTCTTAAAGGGGCGATTTTGCTAGATTAAATCAGAAACAGCAAATAAAAATCTACAAATTTGCAAGATGGGTCACCCCAAGTAGACAAGATGACATAATGAACACCCAGAACAATATCTTTTTGTATTTTTTATTTATGAATGAAAACTGCCTACAGCTATGCAACATCAGCAACTCTGAAACATGACAAAATGCTTGAATAACATCTACCAAATGAAATGAAATGAAACTACAATGCAAAACAACCCAACTACAAGCTAACCTCTCAACTAGTTGCTATCTTTCAAGCAAGAAGATGAGCCAATGCTAGGAGGTGTGCTTTCCTCGAAGCGAGTGCCTGAAGACAATTCAGCAGCATAACAATGTAGTAGACAAAAGATCCCAAATGAAGAGTTGAGGCCTGATTATATAGACATGAGAGAACCATCTAGAAGCTTCAAGAAGGGCGCCCAAAACCCTAATTTTTAATTCAGCATTTCCCTCCAAAAGAAGGCGTCCCTTTTCCTTAATGAAATATTTCACTTTTAAATAAAAGTCAATCCTTCAAGTAGGCGTCCTTTTCATTAAGCTCAATATTTGACTTTTAAAATATAATTTATCTCACCATGGCGCCTTGACCCTTTAAGTCCCCTTTTAAAAACAACTTAAAGTTGTACTGCTAGGCAAAGGGGGATATAATATTAAAAATATAATATTATAATGAAAATACTTATCTCTCCAAGAAATATGCGCCCAAGGCCAAAAACTGAAGTGCCAGCTGAACCAACTGAAGAAGAAGACCAACTGGGCGAGACTCAGCCTATCCGCTAAAAATAGAATTTACTAAAATAGTATTAAATTCATGAAGTTACTAGGAATGCAAAGCTGAACATACCACTCACGAGCTCTGCGAGAAACCCAGGAAAAGAATCCATGTCGAGAATTCCAAACTTCAGAAGCAGCAGCCTCCTCAAAATTAGGAAACCCTAATTTCACCATCCATATTAACCCTCTGGTCTGGGAACTTGAGCCAGCGGTCCAATAGAAGCGATACATCTAAGAGGGGACATTCACACACAAACACAATTTTATTATATAGGTTGGAAGAAATCTTGATTTTTTGAACATGAAGTCTAATATGATAAAAAATATAATGAACTTACGACTACTATAAAAAATGAAACAATTGATAATTTGAAAGATAAACTATAGCATCATGGCCTGAAATCTTATTTCTCAATCTAGAATTTTAGATGGTTAAATAATGCCTCTTTAAAAAATGGACCTTCCTTATTACAAGTGATACTATCAAAATTGTTCATGTAGAGTCTTCATTAATGTGGATTAAATAGATTTACAATTATGAGATTAAGCAGATGCTAAACTCCCTTGAACTAAGGATGCAGACACTTCCATTAGTCTAATTTATATGCAATTAATGAACTAGTCATATGTATAAATGCCTTGGTTGGTCTGGTTGAGAGACAAAATTAGTGAACTATGCATGCAAACCAATATTCTGTAATTTACTAGGACAACTATGAAAGGTGGAATTTATAATGTGTAGCTATTTTCAAACAGGAATGGATTGTGATATTCTCATCATTTACTACCTGCTTTGTAGATATTGTCCCACCTTCAATGTTCGGGAAGCTTTTTACAAATGCTTTGTTTGTGTTAAGGAAAGTGCCTCTGTGACGATCCAATAAATAGTGGTTTGCTTCCTACAGTTGGTGCTAATCAAAACATTTCATCAATAATGGTTGCTTTAAAACTCATTATGTTTTCTTCCGGTCAATGTTTCTTCATGATTGGTAAAAGATCTTATGGTGAAGTTTGAGAGATATCACCGGTTGTTGAAAAGATTCTAAGGAGTTTGCCCACAAAATTTGAGTCAATTGTTGTGGCCATAGAGGAAACAAAGAACCTCTCATAGTTTTCAGTTGATGAGCTCCATGCATATCTCATTTCTCATGAACATAGGCTGAGCAGGTCAGCAAACACATCACTGGAGCATGCTTTCAAGACACAAGCTTCAATCAGCCATGGTAGAGGCAGAGGTAGATCAAATTTCAGAGGAAGAGGAAGAAACTCTTATAGAGGTGGAATAATCATCCCATCAAGCTCAAATGGAAGAGGCAGCAATCAAAACTCAAGCCAAAGCCCATCTCAAAATCAGTCACAAGGTCAAGGTATGACAATGACAAATCTCAAATCCAATGTCACTACTGTAAAAACTTTGGGCATTATATTCAAATGAGTGTAGAAAGAAGCAATATTAAATATTGTCCCGAAGAAGCATGGATTGGAAGAAAACATAATTTTGCATGAAATAATTTTTTTTCTGCTTTTGTTTTTCATTTAATACATGAAGGACAATATTTAATATGGTTTTGATTGTAATATGAGATAAAAATCCTTTTCACGTCAAGTGAATATGAAGTTACTATTATTATAATAAATGACATTTACTTCACCTCTTTTTTGGTGAATTTTACCATGTTTTTGAAGTCTACCTTTTACATGGAGGTTTTATGTTCTTATAATTATAGAGAAGAGAAGAAGGTGAACAAGTTTTTCTAGAATGCTCTGCAGTAGCAAAAATTAAGAGCAGTATCTTTAGTGAAATAAATATATATGTGATTTTAAAAGACACTTAATAAAATATCTGTTCTTGGATATATTCTGGGTGTTTTATTTTTCTGTTCCTTCTTCTCAGTTGTCTAGGTTTGCATTTTTGTCTTTTCTCTGCCTCTGGCCTTCACTGATTAATCGGTTTCTAGTAGCTTTAGCTTCTGTAATTTGCAGGCTTCTTCTCGGATGCTTCTTTCAACAATCGCTTATCATGGCGATGGAGAAAGTGGAGGGGAACCATTTTACACTACTATTCCCAAAAAGATGGTAAGGAAAGCGTACCCTTCTTCATCTCCATTCATCTGTAGCAGATGAAGCCTTTTTGTGCTAATGGATTTCAATTTTCTTTTTTGTTTTTCCTCTTCAGACTGATTTGAGTTGGATTGGAAGGAAATTTATGCAAAGTGTTGGATACACAATCTTGTAGGAATTTTCTGCTTGCTTTCTTAAAGCCAGAAGCTCTGCAAACATTCCTGGGCAGATGGGATTCCGTTATCACTGACCATGTTAAACTTCTCTGGCTTGGGGAAAGGAAAATCAAGGCATTTCCCGCTCGAATCGCTGCTGGTTTGCTGTGATGATTCAAAACATATTGCAAAAAATAGCTCTGTCAAAGATAATGGACCATCAATTGCCCTTCATTGTTCTCAGAAATGAAACGTGCAGTAGCTCTCCTAAATACATGCAGTTGGCAACCTATACAAAAATTAAAAGTGAACATGTACCCTCGTCTTTCCACATGAAGTCTGAACTAAATAGATGAAGGCTTCTAAAACTTATTTAAAAAATTTGATCTCTGAGATTTGAAGAGTTAGTTTATCATTTTTTTCTTCTAATTTCTTAGAGGCATAGTACCTAAGAATAGTTATTATTTAGCTTAATATATAACTACTAATTATACTGGACATATAGGGGCCCACTTTAATCTCATGTATTATATTTTAATTATAGAATAATACTGATAAATACCTTTTATTGTTGAGAGTTGTTAAGCTAGGTATGTTAGGTGCCAAGCATTAGTCTTAGACATTTTGATAATTATGTATATTGCTTCAACTTCCACTATGAAACCACGATGTGGATGAGTTTGGAAGTTGAATTTTGTATCTTTGAATCAAAATTTGTGATTTCATTGTGGCCAGATGCTTTATGCTCCGAACTGTATGATCTTTTCTTTGAAATTGCATTTGGAAGGTTACAATTAGGCCAATGGTCATCACGAACACCTGTACTCTCAAGTACACAACTACGTATGTGTTTGATGAGTTTGCTTAAGGGAGAAGAAAGACATGGTAAATTACAGTTTCCCCTGTAGAGGAATGGTTGTCATGGGTACAACATCAAATTTTTAGTGCATGATGTTATCCTATCATTCAAGCTATTTTGTGCAAATTATGGTATGCCAAATCTCTATGCTATGAATTCAATTGTCTTGATAAAAGTGTTCCGAATTCTCTATGACAATGATCCATCACCACCATCATCATCATACAACAATGTGTGAGAGAATGATAGTTTTGGACAGGAGGATGAGCTAGTCCTCAATTGAGCTATAAGAATTTTCAATCTTCAAGATTAGTTGCTCTTATGTATGCCTTTTGTTGATGATCATAAGTGGGATTAAATTTGTCAACATAACATTTCTTTTTCCTTAATAATTTTTCTCACACTTGTGAAATTCATTTATAATAAAGGTCTTTAATTCTTTGTTATTATTTGGACACACATTTAAGTGAATACCTTACTTGTTTTCTCTCATTCAAACCTTCTCTAATGACAGCCTTAGACAATTTATATCTTAAGTTCAAATCTCGTCGCAAAGGTTATTTAATAATATACTTAGAAAATAGACATGTTTAAAAGACAAGAAGATTCATTATAAAGAAATCAAGCAGATTTATTGTGATTTATGACTTCAATTTGATGAAACCCAGGCTCATATCCTTAGTTTAATGTGTTTGAATCTAGATCTTCTTCCTGCAGAATCTTTAACCCTGGACAATTTACAGCACAACTAGGCATATCAAATTAATAGTCTTAAATTAAATAGGTTTAATATTCACATGTTATGATGTTCTAATGTGACATGTTAAATTGATGCTCCATTATGATATTAGAGGATGGGTTTTGTGGTGGACAATAGTTGTGGTGAGTAAAAACTCGCCTCTTTATAACATCCGGGAAAAGAAGTACAACCTCAATAAGAGGTTGATGGAAAGACTTTCGCCCACTTCAAGAACATGTGGTGTTTCTGATGCTGCATTCTTTAAAGACCATAGTATACCATGACAAATGAATTCAACCCAGAGCCAGGTATTTCCCATTTGATTATCAGAAGATTAAAAACTTTTAAGTTCAAATTTTTAAGATTTTCTGTGGAAGTATGAATGGTGCGCATACATTGGACTGGCTCGCACAATCATTCCGCCATTCAACTAATGCTCAATGCCCGTTTGGTTCCAATTCATTGTCCTGCAGAAGCACACCCACATCCATGAAATCAACAAATAATCTCACAGCAAAAAGATGGAACACAATTACATCTCAGAGCTCAATTGGGTTCAAATTATTGCCTTGCAGAATTCCCACATACCCAAAATCAATGAGTAATTTCACAAGAGGAAAATGAAATTGACTCCCCTTGTCGTTGCAGAGCCCTTAACAAGCTCTTCATCAGAACTGAATACAATTACTGAAAATGGAAATGAGAATATTACAAGCTCAACAAGCCCATGTTGTCAATTAGAATAAACAGTGTTCATTCACGGAGCTTCAAAATTTTAAAAGAAGGTAGAATATGTAAACCGATGGTGAAGTAGTGGACTAACTGATTGTTCTTGTTTTAATGGGGTTGTTTGTACTGTTCGAAATGTTGGGGACAGTTGTACATATGTGGTATTTTGGAGAGTTAAAATCAAATGGCATGTGCCTAATAGGGGGAAATGGAATGTTGTTGTGAGATTCCTGTTTTGGCTTGCTTAAGCCGATTATGTTCTTGTAGTTAAAAGGGGAAACATGAGCACTTACATATGTTTGGAAACACCTTCCAAAAGGAGGCTTATTTTGGAGGAGAGAAACATGCATTCGTTGCACATTGGCTGTAGCCTACAGGGAACATTGTCTCTAGGTTTTTTGAGTTAAAAAGATATATAAAACTATGTTGTCATACTGTAAATCAAATCTTGTGTAACTATTTTGTTTCAATGGATATTTATTGAGAATTTTTGCTTTTATTTTTAACTGAATTAGTTTAACAAGTTGTAGATTAGAGTCAGAGAAGTGTATGCATCAACCTCTTTCTTGGGAACAACCACATTTTATTTATGATAACATCAATCAATAATTCAATTCACTAGAGTATAGTTTGAAGCTTTTAGTTGAAGAACACAAGATACAAGCACATATTTACAAGAAAGAAAAATGAAAACTTTAATAAATAAAATATCCAATTTACACAAGCTTCAACAATAAATTTAACTCTTCTTACAAAATCCTTCAAACACAAAAGTACAAAAAGCTGACACAATCGTGCAATTTGTTTAGTGAAAAGAGGTTTTCTCGTACACTTATGTTGCATCAACCCTTTCTTTTTAGAAGATTCAACACTACATACAAGTACCTCAATTTATGGTTTAGATCTATACAATTCATTATCTGCTTGAAGGTTACACAAGATTAATGAATATAAGAAATTTATTGGCATGGGAGAGCTTGAAATCTAATAAAATACAATGATTTGTATGGTTGTTTATATTCTCCTTTAATGCTCGCATGTCTACTTTTGTGTTTATCCATTAAATGTGTTTCCATTGGAATACTACACATGTGGAATGTTGAATTTACATATCTATGTAAGAGCATAAATTTTGCATATTTGAGGCACATTTACTTGGTGTATTTTCTGTTTTGTTTCTATAGTGTTGGCATAGTTGATCTCCTTTCTTGTTTTGTATTTGTTTGAGTAAACAAAGAAAATGATACAAAGCACAAATTGATCTATTTTTATTTATTTTAATCTTCAGTAATGTTGAGGTATGGATTGAAGAAATTTTCCTCTTCAAACTCAACATATAGAGCAAAAAATTCTTAAATTAATAGGTACATTGCTTATTTTTTACTTTATTTGTGCTTTCAATGTTTCATGATAGTAGAAACTATTCTCCCCATAAAAATGCATGTCTTAGAAATGATAACATCATGTCCCATCCCCTCATATGATGGCAACATGGCAAGATAATACTGACGAATGAACGTTTAGTTTGTAAGGAAGCTAAAGGTAATAAAACAACTTCCTACACTAATCTTGAGAGAGAATAATGCAAAAAAGATTTATAGATCTTTAATAGTTACAAAAATTTAAATAGAAATAAACATAAATATCATGCATACCATGACATGAAGTGATTTACGTGAGGAAAACCCTTTCAAGAGAAAAACCCCACATTCCAAAAGCCGCCCAATATATTATTCAGTAAATCACAAAGATTACAATATACTTGCAGAGCAAGCTTTTCACAGGAGTATCACCACCCAAAGATCAAGAGATAGCATGACCACTATTAAACTCTCATAAATCATAACAATCTCTACCATAATTAAGTAATACAACACCCTCATAAAATAGAGTTACATTCTAGGGAAAGATAGGCCAACAAAATATTCACCATTAGATCTAAAACCTAATAATGAACAGTCCAGATTTATAATATATCATTATTTAATGTAT
>VDFB02234706.1:0-21071 GCA_007258455.2 Sequoia sempervirens
TATATATATATATATATATATATATATATATATATATATATATATGCATATAGTATATATATATATATATATATGTATGTATGTATATGTATAGATATATATATATTGAATACTTATAAGACCACTTAGCATCGAATTTTAACCTTCCAATACAATATCATTGAGGGATATCGATTTCTACATGGGACGACCTATGCATCGATTTTATCCACTTAGACACCCAACAACCTTTATGAAATCAACTTACAGCATAAAGCAAGTTTCAACGAACAACAATATAATGCAAAAGAATCAAACACTTATACATCCAATCTCATAAATTATCAACACTATACATACATCGGTGGAATTTAGTGAATTCCAAACAAATGAAATATTAATCGATGCCCATATAAAAGAATAATCATTTGATTACCCAACATCATATTATACAACAAAAGAACACAAAGCAATCTCAGATTCTAAATAGAGGAATTTACAAGAAAAGGACCCAATTTATACTGCAAAAGAAACACAAACTTGGGGAACGCCATCTAAAAATTCAAAAGGTTCGACCCAAAGAAAAATCAAAAGCTAAATAAGGAATTTTATTTTAAACAAATTCAAAACATGGTAACTAAATGCAAGTGCTAGAGAGGCCGCTAAACAGGAATATCGATTTCAATTGAAGAGCAAGTATGTTGCATAACGTGTCAAATGCCCAAACCAACAAATCCAAAAAAATATCAAATGCTCAGACAAAAAAAATGGTATAATAGTGAACCATAAGATATATGTATCAATTCTTGACAAGATATAAGCTAGCGATGCCCAAACTCAAGGCAATAACATAAGGTGTAGAAGGTTCAGTCGCTAGCCACAAAAGACAAGACATTAGTATCTATCCTAAGGTGCCTCAACATCAAATATGTCTAGATTGAATATCATTTTCTAAGGCATCCAAAGACAAATAAAAACCTCATAAGAATATGTATGCATGTGCAACACTAACTATAGTGGAATGACTCCTTGTATTTTTATGTTAACATAGAGGGAAAACATCAAATCGTTTTCTTAACGTATTAGTACAAAGCAAGAAACTCAAACACTAGAAAGAAGAGAGTAAATCAAACATGTCAATATAGGAAATGAACCTCTACAAATTTGAAATTGCAGCCTAATTTAATATCTTAGCCTAAATAAATGACAAAGTTGGCAGCAAGGGATTAAATAGCTTTCAGGAAAATGTCTTCGACAACAAAAGTGAAGCACCCAAAGAAACTTTCAGCCAAAAAAATCACCGTAAGACTAAGGTATCGAACACTATGATGGTGTGCAATCCTAGCATTGATCATCATGCAATAGAATGAACAATCAATCGTTGCGACAATAGAGAGAGGGAACAAACTCCTTTTTGCATTGATCGAATGAACAAAACAAAGTACAAAAAAGAAGCCAACCTGGATTTCTACGTAGCTACAACAAGGTTCGATGTCAAAGCCAACCTCTACGTTTGCAACAATCCCTTTTTTCTGAATCCTTAAACAACCTTCGAAAAATTTTACCCACTTCAAAAATAATTTCCAATCAAAAATTTGTATTTTGATAAATATTCTTGTAGATAGAAATGTTTCCATTTGAAAACAAAAATCCAAGATGAAAAACCTCCCCAAAAATGATCATTATTAAAATAAAGAAAGTGATTCAATTTTCGAAAACAAAAATCAAGCAACAATCACTTAATAAGACAAGTTTCCAAACCACACCTAGTTCGAAGGCATGCATGTGCTTCAAAATTTACTTTTTCTATCTTTTTAATCATTTTAACTAGTTGTTCTTAATCTTTTATTTTTAATATTTTATTTCCTTTTAATATTTTCTCACATTTTAATTATAATTAAAACTCCACATTAATAATCAATATCTTTATATTTAATTGTTGAGTTACTTTTTAACTTACTAATTTAATTTAATAAACTAAATATAATAACATATATATCAATTTATCAAAATGCTCTATTTAATAATTTATTTAATTCATCACCAAAACAAACATCATTATAAAACCAATTTAATTCAATCAACCCAAACAAAATTAATCAAACATCATGAAAGGGTGAAACACAGAGGGGCACCACATTGTGAGAATGGATCCTACCTCCACCATTCCCCACATTTCTTATCAAATATGGCTGGTCTTAAGGGAAAGTTGCTCATGGATTGCATGGTTCCATGTTTGGTGTACATCCAAACTATAGATGTGCATCACCATCATGACTATTATGAGTAGAGAGATGAAATTGTTTTAAATATGTGTTTTTTTAATGAGTGTCCCACGACAATAAAATATCTTATATATAAACCTAGGGTAATTGAATAAATTTATGTATTAAGGAAAAATTAATCTAGTTGGGAATTGATATTAAGTTTTTAAAAAGTGCTTTTAGTTTTTTTATTTGATGATAGAGTATAAAAATTAAAGATGTATATAATCAATTTATTGATGCATATAAATAATGTTTTTGATGTTCATTATCTCAAAATTAGTATAAAGCTAGAATTGTCTTATAAATCTTAATCTCAAGTATTTTGAGGTTGATCTTGAGTAGTATTGATAATTTTTCTAATGGACATATTTGATTTGACAAAAAATATATTTAATGTAATCTCTAATATCTAAATGTGTGCAAGGATTCAACATTTAAAATAGCTCTGGATAAATTGTTAGAACATTAAAATCAAGTTCTTCTAGATCAACCCTCATAATAGACTAGCTTTTCAAACTTAAGGAAATGTTTAAAGACAAAATACATAAGTGTATAGATGGTCCATATACAAATTGCAATGGAATGAATCCCTTTTAAGCTTTGAATCCAAAATTTCCTAGAATGATTTCTCCATGATAATTAATTTATTTTTAATTTTTTCTTTAATTACACAAATGAAACTCTTTAAATACCAAACCATAACATGTCACACAAATGTGATAGATTCAACTCCTAAAGGCTATTAGGAAAGGGTGGAAATTTTGAAATTTGAATTTTGGGGTCAATCTTGAGCCATTCATAATTGAACCTAAGTGACATGGGGTTGAACCAAGATAGGGAAATACAAATTTTAGGATTGAGAATAGGTGCATATAATCTTGGGTTGATAATAGAGTGAATGTTTGGGATTAAGTGCAAATGAGGCTAGAATAAGGTTGTATTTATGAGTATGTGTAGATGTGGAAATAAATGGGAATGAATAGGGATTTGGGAATGATCTAAACCTAGCACAAGAATCTAGGATTTGTTCATATGTAATTGTATAAATTTATTTCATCAAAATAATTCCAAAACTAAATGTGAATTGACATGGGTATGTAAATTTTACCATTACATTTTGTCCCCACTTTGAATTGTATGTGATTCTAGCCTAAAAATATATTTCAGAGTGTATAGAAATTTTCAACTAACATGAAAATTAAATTTTCAAACATAAAATAATATAGGTTCTATGTAAAGTGATGGACCAATCTTGAACACTTCTTGTATTATCTCCTTGGCATAAACACTTGATCACAACCTAAAAAATAGATTAAAAAATACACAATGAATAGTTTCTCTCACATTTGAGTGAAATATGCAAAAATAACATTACTTTAAATATCTATAAAAAATGAGAAAGTAGATAGTTAATAAGTGTAAGAAATTCTACTTGTATGAAAAATGATATGGTAATAGTCCATCCAATTTGGCCAGCAGATATGATTCCCCTTATGGGTGGTAAATGTGTCAGGATCAATTATAGATATATAGTTATAAAAAGAGGAAGGAAATGATGAAGAAGAAAACATAAAGAATCAAGGAAGAGACTTATGTTGATATATTTTAGAATAAGGATGATGATGATGATCCCCCTAAATTTGTTTGATTATTCATGAGTATCACTAAAGGCTATACATTTAGTTTTCCTTTTAACTTTGTCCCTTTTCCCTTTTTTATTATACTGTGTTTGTTGTGTTTTGCATGCTCACTTCATCTTTCATATCACTTTAATGTTTTATTTTCCCACTTGAGGGTCATTTTTCTTTATTTCTTTGTCATTTGACATACATTTTTCTTATGATTATATACATCTTCATTACCTATTGATATGTCCATACACACCTTACCCCCCTGTTGTGTTTCTCAGATTTATCACTTTGGTTGATCATTCCCCTATTTTTTCCTACTTTACCTTATGCATCCTTGTGATTGATTTTTATTTGATTATCCTTCTTATCTACATATGATTCTATGACATTAATATTTTCCATGCTTATTTTTCTTACATTTGATAATTATGAATCTTGGCATTCCATTATCTTATGCTTAGTCCAATCCTATGATCATATGGTCATTTCTCATACTTTAGTGCTATTATGTCTCCTTTTATTTTTATAGAAAACTTTTAGAGCTATCTTACTAGATTGAGAAGAATCATGTCTTCCCCATGTATATTATGCTTTCATTTTCTTATCACATTTCTAAAGATATCTTACCATTGGGGACATCATGTTTTACATGTTAGTGTAATTAATTATTTATTACACTAGCATAAGTAAACTTAGGTCTTGCATTAATTTAGTCCTAGGTTGCATAAATTAGAAATCATAAATAATGGGGTAATCCCCCCTTCCATGTTTGTAGGGATAAGATTCCTTCTAAAAGATGAGTTGTCCTTCTAGAACTTATCTCAATCTTTTACCATTTCCTAGGTAGGGTTTACATGTTGTCACATGTTGTTAGATCATGACATATGGCAACATCATATTGCATCTTGTATATCACTCATGCCTATATATTCAGGGCATTTGTACATTTGTAATCATCTTATTTTCTAGATCAACAGCAATCTCTATTTGTATGCCCTTAGTTGCAACACTTACTGTGTGGTTGAATTTCTTCTTAGAGGTCCTCTTGAAGGCTGCAGCTTTAGGGACATTGTGCATCCATCATTTCAACATGGTATCAGAGCCATTCCATTGAGAGTTCATCCCAGGATCAAGAAAGTTGGGCTAGAGAGATTCTTGCAGGCTTGAAGGTTTCCATTGCAGCCTACTTGACTCCACCTGGGGACCAAGCTGATTTCTCAAGTAGATTGAGCTAGATCCAAGCTTGCCATTGTCTTCAGAAGGCCTCGAAACCCTAAGATCACTTGTTCAATCATCAAAATCGGATTCATCAACCCAGGAGCCATAAGAGGTATTTAGGGTTTGAAAAATCAACTGGTACGATCCGTACAAATTTGCAGTAAAAAAAATCCCCCCGTCAGTTGTCCTTTGAGGCAAAAAATTTTTAGTTGCAAGCACTTTTCTTCAAAAAAAAAATTGTGCTTATATTTCCATTATTTTGGCAAAAATAATATTTTTGTGATTTTCTATAGTTGCAGAAAAATAATTTGAGCAACTACATATTAAAATCTCCTATCGGCATAGAAGATTTGATTCGTTAAATCTCCATCGGGCATATATTTTTCATTGACATTAACTATATCATAGTCGGCATATTTTTATTTTTGCATATATAATAATTTTTTGGTCAGCATTTTCTTTTGATTTTATAATTGCAAATTCTTTGCAATATTAAAAAATCTCAATTTATGGTTGGTCGACCATTCAAAATATATTTGAAAGCTTGCAGAAAGTTGTTGTTCGTCAATGTATTTATTTGTGTAGTAGGGAAGAGTACTTCGGCCAAACCCATGTCGTATCCTTTCTCGGCGTCCATTTCACCGCCGGTCCTTGTTCCTCTTGTCGGCCTCTTTCCCTTTGCTCGCTGACCGGAGCATCCTCCCGCCAACCGGAGCAAACCCCCACTAGGCTACTTTCTCTCTCTATCAGTGATCATCCTTACCGGCCACCAGTTTCTTTCAACCGCTAACCAGAGCATCTTCCCACGGGCTCTGCTCTATTCGAGCGACATCGCCAGTCCATCGCCATACAACAACTCTGCTGCCACCAAATCTGGCAGTGCTTTTTTTTAAACTGCAAGCGCCCATTTTTTTTCCTAAGCCCACATCACGGTCACATCAATGATCAGTGCTAGCACCCAGGGGGCCATATTTTTGCCCCTAGTTAGCCTGTAGAGTGCCTCATCTAGGCAAATTTTTTTTTCTCCTAACTTTCACCCACAGTATCAAAATTTGACAAACGAGATATTGTCGGAAAGAGAATTTTCTCTACTTTCCAGTGGTGACATCCATTATATAAAATTTTTCTGCCATCAAAATCTACAGTCAACTGAAGTCAAAACCCTAATTGACTTAAAGACTCATATCTTTCAGAAACCATTTATCAATTTCAAAGTTGATTCCAAAATAAACATCAGTATAATTCATGATATTTTTCTCAAATAATTCATACTTTGGATCAGCTTCACTCTAGGTACTCTTTAATAGATTTTTCACTCAGTACTTGTTCAATAACTTTATTATCCAAACCTTGTGGGGAAAGCATTTGTATCAAGGTAGCATCACTTTAGTTGTATATCATTGTAACGCCTCTGAAATTGCCAAGCAAAACCCTAAAATGAAACAAACTTCAAACCGCAACAATTTTTTAAAAAGAACATATGAATTTTGTACTCAAGCATTCTAACATTAAATAATGTTCTAAGCTGTACAACTAAATTCCTAGTACAATTTTACACATTACTACACTAACCCATAACAAAGATAATAGATTAAACAATTACGTAAAACCATTCATTCTCACAACACCATTTAAAACATCCATTAACAATAACCACCTTAATAAAAGTAATCCATATTAAACCATACATGCAAAACACAAATGAATTAATCATACAGATAATATATATATATATATATATATATCGATAGATACAACACAACATAATCAATAATTGCAAATGATAGTTCACGAATGATTACATGGCCTGAAGATACATTACATCAATCTGATAGTACAACATAATGAACATATAAACAAATTACATCAAGGTCTTCCCAACACATGTGGGAGAAAGATATCAATAAATGAAATACATTAGTAGTGCAAATGTACATCTAGAGTATATGAATCCTGGATCAACATCTACCAAAACCCTACAATGAAAGATACAACTACATCCAAAGGGAACCCAACAGGGTGTGAAGCACGTTCCACCCAACCACCCCCATACTGGGAGTAGACAAGGAAGGATCCTCGACCAAGCACGTCTAATAGTAACATAAGACTAACTCCAGACAAGATAACATAACATCAAAAGACCACATAGAAAATAAACAACGATAAATCACCAAAGGTCATAACAATAAACCACTTTCGAAACATAACAATAAATCACTTTCCAAATAATACAACAATAAATCATGAAACACATCATCAATAAATCTCAAGTCATAATATTCAAGCGTCCATTTCCCAAAGCATCTCCTACTAAAACAAAATACAAATGGAAATGTTAGAGGAGAGTACATTGTATGGCTTTAATATGATTACCTAGATAACCTAGTTCAAAGGTTCCTCCATCTATGGTTCTTAATCACTTATCTCTAAGCGCACCGCCTCCATAGTGGGGAAGTTACTCATGTAATCATTAACCTTTTAGGAAGATAAGGCAACTATTCAAGCCAACCACGGGCCTTCTGCCCCTTTAGTCTGTGGATAGCACTACGCGGACGAGGGGTAATTCAATTATCTTATTAATGCCAAACCCCTCAAATCTTATGTAATTAGTTCCACAAGTACATCACTGTTTAATGAACTCCCATGTGGGTTACCTTTGGATAACCTCTTTATGCATCGCCCCACTTAGTTTCGCCTCTGTATACCACAAAATAATCCAATACAAAAGGATTGTGCCCACAAGAATTATCGGGAACTAATCAAATGGACTCATCCATGAGAACTATCTCAACGCATAAACATGTGGCAACAAATACCTAAGTCGGTACGCATATAACTCAAATCAATACTCATAGCCAAAACATAGCTTAAACATCAAAATACAAGATCACAATTACACATCAGTATCCCTACCTTTGGAAGTTCTAAACAACAACTTAAGTTCCTATAACAGGATAAACTAACTCTAGGGTTTTGCCGCAAGACATAAACCCGAACAAAAGAAAACTACAATCGACTCAATGAATAGTCTCAAGAGAAAGCAATTTACACAAAACAACACCACACAACTCATTTCAGAACATAATAAATTTCGCCAACTCTATAAATCAATTACTATAGAAAATTCAATTTAATTAAAAACACATAATTTATCTCTAGTTCTCTCAACTACACTTTAGCATTGCAATTATCTCAAAATTATCATATTAAATTCATAATCACAATCATATAACATCTTTATATATATATATATATATATGTTATCAAAGATATGACTCTACATGAGAGAGATGTAAGAGAGAGAGAGTGAGAAACAAAATATATAAATTAAAACCTCATTTACATTTAAAACATATTATAAAACTACTACCTTCATATTTACACAAAATTCTATACACACACAGCACTACTATCAATAACACACACACACACACACATATATAAATATATTATAAGACAAAATCGAATTAAAAACAAACTTTAAAAACAACGAATTTTTTTTTTTTTTTATAAAAAAAAATTATTAACATGTTTGCCCCCCACTAACTGTGGTACGCAATACCACAGACGTAGTGGTTGGCAGGGCCACAGACGTAGTGGTTGGCAGGGCCACAGCCTGACTTGTTTGCGTACAACAGCCCTTGGTTGCTGTGCGCAGCCGGGTGTGGCTGCGTGCAACCAGGTATTGGGGTCGGGGGCGGTACGGCACCTGCCGACCACTCCCCCCCAAAATTTCATATATATATATTTTTTTTTAAAATTCCGGTTTCAACTAAAAGAAAACACATAATTCAAAATTGTATTTTCGTAGCATAATTTATTCTATAAACTTTGAAATTCGAAATATACATTGATCTATGTATATATATATTTTTTAAAAGAATTGTATATATATATATATATATATATTCTCAGTGAGAGATTCAAAGCAATTAATATAATCATTTTTTTTATAATCAGACCCAATAAATATCTGGGCATGCAATTTCAATGAATTCACAAAATTATTTTCTTTCCAAAGTAAATTCAACATAATAACAACAATGATTTTCTTTCCAAACAATAATTTCTCAACTTAGATTTTATTGACGAACTACAAAAGATTTAACTATATAGTTTTTAACAGAGAGATTCAAAGGTTTAACAATCAAATTCTCAATCACAGAAAACCTTTTTCAAAAACATAGAGAAATTAATTTTCAAACATGGCTACAAGATTTTGCTCACAGATTTAAAAAATAAGAAAACAATAAGTTTAAGGGAACCTGGAGTCCTTCGTTCGATGTAGAATCCCCTCTATAGCTTTTCTCAATTTCCTGTCCTCATCCCCCTTTTGAATCAATCTTTTCTTCAAAACAATTCTTTTATCCAGAAGCACAAAACAAACTATTTTTCTTTTCTTTTACAGACAAAAACCAGAAAAAATCCTTGTGTGTAGAAAAAAACTCTCTCATAATCAAAATAAATAAAAATAAATAAAGCTCTGCATCTTTTTCCTCAAAAAATCCCCTTCATTCATTGGTCCTTTTCCTGCTTTTTAAAAACACACACTTATCTATAATTTTAATTAAAAATTAATTATTTTCTCAAGATATTATCCACACAAGATTTTCTAATTTAATATCAAGAAAAAGATAATATATAATTATCACCATCATTATTAATTTAAATTAATTATTTACACTTTTAATTAATTAAATAACTTTTAAATTTACAATATATTTAAAACTCAACATTTAACTAACTTACAATTAATTAAAGCAACAAGACAACATTAATTAATCTTATAAAATAAGATTAATTTGTAAATAAACAAACTATAAATAAAATAAACAATCAACAATCAAACTACAAAGACAAGGACAAAACTCAATCATGACAACAAACTCGAACAAAGATGCATGTGACTTGGGATGCATACTTCCCATCAACCCCTTTTTGAACATTGTAACCAAGTGGCTAATTTAATGCTCACCCCGTCTCTATTTGAAATAGGTGGAAATCGTAGACTTTATCTTCTGCAATTCCTACATACCAATAAACGCCATGTCATATATCTATATATAATAAAAACCATCATATCGTGAGAAGGAATTGCAGCGTAGCAGGGCACTCGTAAACGAGTGGTGCTACACTGTCCTCTCACCAAAGCTATACTAACAAATACAACATTAGATGTAAAGTAACATTGCTAACTAACTGATCACATCATAAACTAATTACTAACCACTGCATCACAATGTATTACTAAAACCAAATTAAACATCATAGAATCACAACATTGACATATATAATATTAAGGAAAAACCATTGCATACTCAAATAATCTAAACACCATGCATAAAGTATCATAAATCATCATAATAATGTCAAATGTAGCAATCAACTAAACTATGCATCCACACACACCAAGTCGATGAACTAATCACCATCACAAACCAGTATCACACTAACACATAAGAGTAAAAAATAGTAGCAAAGAGTATCAACAACATGGGGGTATTAAGCAATCATATTTGGAAGTCTTATTTTGTTGTTGAAGGTTAGTGTCTTTTTTGGAGAAATTTCTAATTACACATTATGGGGCCTCGCACATAGTCCTTCTCTCTAATTATGCTTACACAAAGGTAATTATAAACACGTGCTTAGTATAATCATACACCATCTCCTAAATCACTGATGACAAGCCACACTATATGGTATAGCTCCCCATCCAAGTGAAGGTATTCGTAAGTTTGGTTTGGCTGTTGTAGATACAATTGCCTCTTGGAGAGATCATTAAATGCAAGTGACGTATGTTTTGAACTCCCACACCATTGTGATTGTCCTCACATCCTTTGGGATAAGCTTTGGGAGATATATGGAGATTCAGATACTCCACCATTCCTCGATGGTCATGATTCAGAATGTCATTCCTCAGATCAAGTACCCCATGATGATATTGTTGTGCAAGAGGTTGATTTCCTTGAATCTTTTGAAGAGGTTGATGTGCGCCTCCTTCACATGTTTCTTTTCTCCATTATTAGAGATGTTTGGTATCCTCTCTATATTCAAGGATTCCTTGTCCGTATTCATTGATTGAGGCTTCCATCACCTACTCATTCATTAGGACACATCTAATCTTTCAACTCTCACACTGTGATGGCTTCTTTGTTTTAGGTATCACTGACCTTGGCTACTTCTATAGGTTGTCTGGGAGGAGGTCTCTTTGAGGGATATCACTCCTCTATCTGCATTCAATTTTTGGGAGAGTTTTCTTGAGTCTCCGCATTCCTTTGTCTTGACCTTGATTGGAGATCCAAAGACTATCTTGGAGGCACTTGTTTTCTATTCAAAGATTTCATGTATGAGACTTCTTCCCTCTCATTCCATTCAAGAGTTGGAGTTTCTTCAGTATCTTCCATTGGAACTGCTTCTTCCTAGCGGGAGACATGTGGTTTGGACACATTTGTTGCTTCAGACTTCTTTCAGTAGTTTTGAGGACACTTCATTTTGGGGGGGCAATCTAGTCTCCATCACATTCATTGCATTGTAGTCTTTGGATCTTGTTCAGCATCAATTTTTGCATCTTCCTGGTTGGTCACACTCTTCATTGATTGTGGCATCTTCTTCATCAGGCAAGGAGACACATGAGTAGTTTTCAGAGACAACATCATCCATCTTCATCCTCCCTTCCTTCAATTCCTATCCAGAATGGGAAGCATCTCTACACTTGCACTTGGTTTTGTTTCTTCCAAAAGGAAGACAAGTTGTTTGTTGACATTGGATCATGTTTTTTTCTTCAGGCACTTACAATTTTTGTAGGTATTCCATCTCTAGGGGCTTTAGTATCTCTACTTCCTGTGTGGATATTACTGTATTGTATCCCATGTGATAGATGGTGTTCTTAAAAGATTTGGGAGTCCCATCCTTCCATCCTTTCAATTTATTTACTTTATCTCCTTTGAGAGGGGCTTGCCCCACTCTAGGTTTTCCCCTTTCTTTCTGCTGTGGGAGATTTTATGTATCTCCAGCACTTCTTTCAGCATGTAAATGGGTACCTACCATGTCCCTCATGTGAGTCGACCCATTCATCTTTGGTGAAAGGAACATTGTGAGCCTCCCTAAAAGCTTTGCACTTATGGAAGGGTGCAGTGTACCACCATTGCCACTAGCATAATTTAACTTAGTTCTTGCATTAATTAATTTAGTCCTAGGTTGCATAAATTAGAAATCATAAATAATGGGGTAATTCCCCCTTCCATGTTTGTAGGGATAAGATTCCATCTAGAAGATGAGTTGTCCTTCTAGAACTTATCTCAATCTTTATCATTTCCTAGGTAGGGTTCACATGTTGTCACATGTTGTTAGATCATGACACATGGCAACATCATATTGCATCTTGTATATCACTCATGCCTATATATTCAGGGCATTTGTACATTTGTAATCATCTTATTTTCTAGATCAATAGCAATCTCTATTTGTATTCCCTTAGTTGCAACACTTTCTGTGTGGTTGAATTT
The DNA here is from genome assembly GCA_007258455.2 of Sequoia sempervirens. Classification (NCBI taxonomy): domain Eukaryota; kingdom Viridiplantae; phylum Streptophyta; class Pinopsida; order Cupressales; family Cupressaceae; genus Sequoia; species Sequoia sempervirens. The sequence continues at coordinate 12,601 of VDFB02234706.1, forward strand.
CTTCTTGGAGGTCCTCTTGAAGGCTGTAGCTTTAGGGACATTGTGCATCCATCATTTCAACATTACATATACCATTGTTTCCTTACATTTTCTCATGTATGTAGAACCACATTGAGGGTATATGTCTTTCCTCATGCTATATGTTCTTACACAATCCTTATGTTCCCTTTAGGGCTACCTTACATTTCTCATTACCCCAGACTAGGGGAAAACATATGTTCTATTGTGTATCTCTAGTCCATATGATTTTCAAACTTATCTTTTGATATGTTTTGCTTTTTTTTTTCATATGATACATTTTATAGTTACTACTTTACATTACATTTAGTTTTTTTTGTACTTCCTCTCCTCCAATTCTTTAAAAATATTATAAAAATTTGATTAAAGGAGGCATATATTGTCACTATTGTTGCTATGATTAGATTTTATTTAGTAACTTATCCTACACATAGACTTATCACTGTTTATTGTTAGATATATTGCAATCACATTACATGGTCATGCCCGAAGTGTCATAGAACATTACTACCACTGCATGGTGGACTATTTTCAATCATTTTTTATATAGGTAAATTTTCTTTGCCCTACTCTTTCCTCTCTCATATATTTAGACACTTGAATCAACTTGCAATTATGCTTAGTTTTACTTGCATGATAAAATTTACCAATTATACATCTTTTTTTTATGATTTCCAATGGTGGCATTCACGCCAAAGAAGAACACACAAAAAAATCAAGGCAAGTCCATTGCAAATTTGCATGCATTCCATATCCTTTAATGTTTTAAATATTTACTTTTTATTCTTGGTTGTGAGTGCTCATATACTTTTCAGCATGTTCATTTTAGGATTCACATGCACCTCAAATTTGGGGAAAAATTGAAAGGTAAAATTTACATATCCATGACAATTTCCATTTGGTTTTGAGCCCATTTTGATGGGAGTTATTAATATAATTACCTTTCAAAAAATGTTTCTCTTATGTAAAGTTGTGTTGAATCCTTGATTATTTATCCATCCCCATTTACACATACTCTCACATGTTTAAACTTATCCTATCCTTATTTGCAACTCCTAGAAGTTCATCATTACTATCTATTTATTGCACTTATACCTATACATTCAATTTCTACCTTGATATTTATTCTTCCCTATTACAAGTCAATCCTATGGTGCTTTAGTTCAATTTTTAGTCATGTGGGATTAACTGCAAAGATTAAAAATTCAAATTTTAATAGCACTCAATTATTTCACTAGTTATTATGAACTAACTTGGTACATGTTTGTTCAATTTATTGTTACCTTGATATTTAAAATAATTTAATGTGTATTCAATTCGTAGGGAGAAATCAAGGAACATTTGGACTTAGAGCATAAAAAGAACCATAATTTGAATCAAAGCCAACTAGGATGTGCATGCTTATGTTTATTGTCTTTAATATTCATCTAGAATCATAAAGCCTATCTAATAAAGGGGTTTGACATAGTAGAATACGAACCTTTTGATCTGGCAATCTTCTTAAGATATATATCTTAATATCATCATTGATTCAAACATCATAATTTAGGGTGATATTTTTAACAGTCTACAATCAACTAGTTTAAATCCATAATTGAAATTTAAATCCATAATATTTAAAATCATTCCATATTGAAAAAGATTAATCTTCTAAAATTTTCAAATAATATAATTTTAATTTGATTAATTTAATTTTAATTTACATAAAAAATAATTATTCTAAATTATAATTCAAAATATAAACTATTTTATTAAGCACCAAAAACAAACTAAATATATTTCTTTCTATTTATTTTAAAATTTTACTACACAATTTATTATAACTCTAAGTTGAGTTGATTGATTGTAATATTCAGAAAAAATAAATTAAAAAATCAAGGAACCCATAACAATTATTTGTTTTACATACATCTACAAATTTCCATGTAAATCCCATCCCATGATGCAATTTTATAATTTTTTTAATGATATTAAGTCATGGGGTATTTTTCTTCGAATGAGATATTTTGGAAAGATGCCAAATTGACAATTACAATTTAGTGTAGAATAAGATTGCATGCAATTGAGTGTACATTAAGAGTCCAGCACATCATAAATGAGTTGTACTCAATAGTTGTAAAGAAAGATGACACCTATAAAGATAGGTAGGGCTCTCCATGCTTTGAATTCAAAACATAATATTTGTTTTCCTAGGCTATGGACTGTTGTAGCCCATCGTCACGAACCCCCAAAGGACAAAAATCATAGCACAATTTTTTTTTTTTAAAGGTAAACATAACATACATGAAAAACACATTAAGTCATAACATGAATTTTCAATTAAGCAGATTCATTAACACATACATCCCTTGGGGTACACGAGGATTCATTACGATACTGAGATCCACACAACAACAATAAAGAATAAAATCCAAAGATATAATCCATAACAAGATAAATATTAACAAATGTAACACAAACATGATAATCATTGATAAGAAACCATCTATATAAATACAACATATGCATAATTAACTCAACACATTGAATAACAACTGCTAATAGCCACATAAGGTTTAATGTTACATTACAATACAATATTCAAGAAGTACAATGATACAAAAGTGTTTCCAATATGCATGGAAACCATACAACAAGAATCATGATACAATGAATAGATGAAAATTGGCTCCAAAACAAGTACAACTCTGGAGTCGCTGTAACTGCACCAATCCGCACCTCTTGATCCTCGACTGGGGACCCAATGGGGTGCTTAGCACGTTCCACCCGACCATGTGAGTCCGAAGACCCACCCCCCGTGCTAGGAGCTAACAAGAAAGAGTCCTCAACCAAGGACATCCAAACACGGAATCACAAGACTCAACTCCATACAAAAGTATCATAAAACTCAAGAATTACAAAGACATAATCCACAACATCCAAGAGTCATTAACATAACTTAAAATCATAAATCTCATCACATAAATCAAAGCAATGACCAGTAACAAGTAACCAAAGGATGATTATGAAATACTTCCAAATCAAACTGAATTAATAAACATAATACAATTCCAAAATGCAATTAAACAATACAGTAACATCATATCACAGTGCTATAAAAATACAAGATCGTAATTCCAATATAAATGAGATCATACAAGACCACAAAATATACTAAAGATGTATTAAAACAATATTCACAACTCAAAATAAATCCATATATCAACAATCTAAACCAACTCCCACGACCTACTTCCAGAGGAACTCAATAAAGTAAAACACACATGGAGCCTTCAGGGAGGAGTGTCATGTATATCCTACATGGGAACATCACCGTGCTCTTCCTCCCAGCTGAGCCGGTCCCATCTATGGCTGTCTGTGCTCTTCCTCCCAACTAGAGGTGCGGTCCCATCTATGGTTGTCACACGTGCTCTTCCTCCAAGCCCCGGGAGGTGCAGTCCATGGGGTGACTCATGCGAGATAGTAGACCTCGTGAAGACAAGGTCTGTGACCTTGCCAACCCGCGGCCTTCTCAGTCTTCCATTAATGCGGAAGCACTAATGAAGAGCGAGGCATTAAAATCTTGCGTGATATTACCCAGCCCACCTAAGTTTATTATTAGGTTTTCACTTGATTACCAACTCACTCGTGGGTTATCCTGAGCCCTTCCCCTTAAGCGGGGCACCGGCCCCCATGAGGAGCCACTCTCCCTAGAGACCCAACAACATAAAACCAAGTAACCAAGGGTTGTACAATATAACAAGAATATTATATCACAACTGAGAAACCTGCGAGGCATTAACCATCTCGCTATAAATACATAATCAAAGTCTCAACAATTCCCGTACAACCCTTTTCAAAATCATGAAACGAAAACACTTGCCACATCAAGGCACATAAAGAGAGAGAACATCAATTATCAAACATCTCAAGCCTCTGGAAGCCAAAAGAATAAAAACCCACAAATAAGGGTAAAGTGAAGCAACATGAGTATTTCTCCAATAATTCCAACACAAGGATAAAATTTCCTCAAATATGAGAGTAAATTAGAAAAAGCCATAACAAGGAAAGATTCATCAAGACCCATCTACAAATTAACAATGGCGTCACCTCAAAAAGGAAAATGCAAAAAGGAAATCAACCTTTAATTCACGAAATCACTAAATGAAACCAAAAGCCACCAACTAGGCATTCCATGGGAGACCTCAATTTTCTCCTCACAAGAACCCCCTTATGATGGTATGCAAATCACCTTCATAAAAACAACAACATAGCAATGACAACAATAATTGCAAGGAAACCAGATCTAATTTCAATTCAAATATAATGAGTGAATACATTAAAATAAGATCAACCACCCCATCCAAACCACATAAACAACTTTGATACAAAATAAATCAGAAATCCAAGAAGATCAACTTCCCACAACTCATCAACAAAATACAAATTCCCAATTACATTGCAACACAAATTTAAAAGACATAGGATTCCTTGAATCAAAACTAACCTCCAAAGGCATTCACACCAACATGGAAACACCCAAAAACAATCCTTCAACAACAAAGGTAAAAGCATTCAACCAGGCATCCAAGGCACCAAATTTAAGAACACCTTAAGTACTCAACCACTCACAACTCCACAAAAAAAAAACACTTACAAAATAAACAACAACCAAAAATTCAAATGAGAACAATATCAATCAATTAATGACCAGAACTAAATAACTTTACAACTTACCCATACTAAAACAATACATGATAACCATCACAAGTATTCTAAAAGACTTTATCCATAAAGCGTACTTACAAATCAATCATTAAATGAATATAAAGGAAATCAATTTCCAAAAGATTAAAATCCCTTTTTACCAATAAACTATCCAATTTGAGAATATCCTAATCAATCTCTAATCATGCCCATACATTTAAATTTCCCTTTCAATGAGCAACAATTGAAAACTACTAAATAGTCGGGTATTTATCTCATTATCATTGCATAACTACTTATGTTCAAAACATTAATTTAAACATTATTTCCACTTCCTTTCATCTCACTAACTTAACACTCAATTCCAATATTTAAAGTAATTGCGCCAACCACTTAAGACCATTTGTTAGACTTAAAAAGATAATAATAACAATACTCTAAATACTTAAACTACATATTAGAACTTACCACTTTAAAATCTTAAATCTATCTAAATAAATTTACACACAATAAATACCTTTTTAAAACCATTACATCTTTATATATTTTAATTCATTTTGAAGGAAGGAAAGTAGAAAGAGAATGAATCTTTTCTAAGAATTCAATAAATCTACAAGACTTAACTTCATAAATAAAATAACTTATTTAATTTTATATTAAATTCTATTTCCACCCTATACACATTTAAAAAAATAAGAATTAGACAATCAATGCTGATATATATATATATATATATATATATTCACAAATTGCCCTTCTACTATATTATCCTATCAAATTTCACAATTTAACAAATTAATAGGAATTCTTTTCTATTCCAAAATATTCACTCAAAACAAGAATTAAATAAATCAATGCTGCCATATATTCATAAATTGATTTTTCTACTAATTTATCCTCTTATAGTTGGTAATTTAATAAATCAATAACAAAAAATAGATTTCTTTCTATATTATTATTATTCCCATTTTAAACAGATTCTATTTTATTTTAAAAAAGAAACAGAATGTTTTATTTTGACAAAATTAAATAATCAGTGGAATCTGAATAAATAAGTCTAATAAATATATATATACAAATAATTTCAAAACAAATATTATTTATTTATTTATTTATTTTTAATAATTTCAAAACAAATACTATGGCAAACTTGAGATCTTAATTAAATTTTTTCTTTTTTGATGCTATGTTTTATATATATGTATGCATATATATATATATCGATATATATATATATATATACATATATATGTATACAAAAGAATATTTGGTCTGAGGAGAAATAAATTTCAATTGCACAATTTACTGTTTCAATATAAATATTTAAACACAGAATATATTTGCAAAATTTATCTACAAATGGAAATTTACACAACCTCGAATTCACAGTCATGAGCTTATTCTTTTACTGGTTCACTATTATTTTCAACACAAAACTACAGTAACACTGTTCAATTCCAGAATCCCAACAAAATTTCACTTTAAATCAATAATAGTCCCACCCTAGTAAAGCTTTCCTGATTGAAAAACAGTCCAAAGCATTTCTAAAGATTCGAGAATTTTCTACAAGCATTAAATTTCAATTCAAGAGAAAATTTCATTCACAGCAAGGAATTCTTATTTCATTTGATGCTATAAAGAAAATAATTTAAAAGAAGAAGGAGAACCTGGCATCCTATGCCTGTAGATAACTATTGAAGCTTTATCCTTCTTGCTGATCCAATCCTTCCAGCAGCAGCTCCAAGATCCTCCCTCAAACATTAAATCTTAATCCTCACATGAATTCTACCAGGAAGGAATAAAGAGCCTTAATGCTATGCTCGAGAAGGAATTGTTTAAAATTCTCCAAAAGAAAATCACTCCCAAAGGGAGTTGCAACCCCTTCCAATACAAAATCCTCTAAATAAAATCTCACACCAAAGTCTCTTCCATTTCTTTTTCTAGCGAATGCCAAAAGTCACTTCTTTTTGAAAAATAAAATTCCAATCCATTCGAATCCACAAAAGATTGAGCTTTTTATTTATTTATTTATTTATCATTTCCACAATCAATTTAAACAAACACATGCATATTAAAATAATTAAAAACAACTATTTACAAAATTTTCTTCAAGACACCATTAATATTTTTGCAAACTACGACAACTTTTATTTATTCATTCTTCATATTCTCCAGCTCTCTTCGACTTCCAAATGCTCTATAGGTGAAGTTTCATTTTTGGCTTTAAAACACTTCAGCTTCCTATTTCCTTATCCATTAAATTTCTTATTAAAATAATTATCTTTTCAAGACTATTTTGTTCATAATGATTATTAACTTCAACAATTTAAATCAATTTATCTAATAATATCACTTTTACTTTTAACGAATTAGATTAATTTGATCATTTGTTCTAAATCATTTGATTTAACTTAATTGATTATGATTTTAATTTCTAATCATATTTTAAATAACTTTGCAAATCACTTATAATTTAATTAATTATTTAAACATGATTACTAACATATTATATTTCACACATAATCATATATATACAGTAATCAAATGAAGCTTGCGATACACACAAGCTCGGAACAGAGCCAGGGAGGGCATTACATATTGGAATTACTCTCTTAGGTGGTCGGTGGATCCCATCTCCATACCTCTTGATTGAGCATGATTGATATTAGTTGATAGGAAATGTCCACATATCCCCCTCACTCCCTAAGAAACATGATAAAATTTAGGCTAATCCTAAGAAAATGAAAGGTTGCTCATAAAAAACATGGTCCCTTGTTTGGTGCACAACAAAAACCATAAATGTGCTTCTCCATCATGAGTATGCAATAAGTTGAAACATATATATGGGGGGATATTTTATATTGATATATATCAATCACCATGATGATTAAATAATAATTTGAAATTTATAAATAAATATGTATATATACATTATCATGATTATATGTATATGTGAGAAAGTCAAAATTTGTTATGTAAAGTATTTATATTTTAAAATTGTTTTGGTTAATGAAAAATTAATGATTGAGTTAGTAAAAAGGATAGTTTATATAGTTGAATATAGCTAAACTCTTAGCCTTTAATTTATTGTTCATATATGTTTGCATTAATTTTTTTTATAGTTTATTATTTTTGTGTCATTAATGAATTTGTAAGAGGATAATTTTTTAACTTTAAAAAATATTACTAATATTTTTAGAAAGAATTTAATTCATTATCAAATTTTATGGTATTGGTTTTCAAATAATTTTTTTACTTTTAATTGTATTTAAAATTTAAATATATATTTTTTTTATTCAAGGGGTAAACGTTTTTGAACCGGAGCTATGAACTGGAATACAACCATTGAACAATACCACTCCAATGGGGTTTGAACCTTGGTGGCAAGAACAACAATGCCACCTTTAAACCATCACACCATGCCAATATCGACAATTTAAATATATAATTAATATTAGTAATGTATTATATATTTTTAATTGGTAAAGTTGTATTTAATAGTATCATTTGTTTTAAATCCTTGATTATTTATCAATCTTCATTTACATACTCTCACATGTTTAAACTTATACTATCTTTATTTGAAACTTCTAGAAATTCATCATTACTATCTATTTATTGCACTTATACCTATACATTCAATATCCACCTTGATATTTATGCTTCCCTATTACATGTCAATCTTACGATGCTTTAGTTCAATCTTTTGTCATGTGGGATTAACTACAAAGATTCAAAATTCAAAATTTAATAACACCCAACAATTT
>VDFB02234712.1:0-16170 GCA_007258455.2 Sequoia sempervirens
AATGAAAATAAACCTTATGGATCAACATGGAAGAGACATAAGGCATCTCTACGCTTTGCATCATCCCCAAAGGAGAACAAAAAACAAAAAGAGAAAAAGAAAATGACCATTTGGGTCAACATGGAAGAGACTTACAAGCATCTCTACACTTTATTATTGTCCAAAAGGAGAAAGGAAAACAAAACAAAATCAAAAGACAAACAAGGCAAAAAGCGATGTACGACATATAGAAGAATAGAGATACAAATAGAAGAAGTGTACAAAGAAAGAGAACATCAAACACATGTTATGGGGGAACACGATACACACATAAAAACAAAAAAAAAAGGAAATAAAAATGATAGCGTGGAAAAACAAAAATCAACCATCGAATAGGCCATCCACCTCCCAATCATGATCATCGTACTGCAACGGTGGTTGACATAGATCCAATGGAGGAATTGCAAGGGCCAAGCTAGGAGAATCACCATTTTGTACACTTGGTATAAGAGATTTATCATCTAAGCTCATAGAAGAGGAGAATAAAGAATTCAAATTATTGTGCACCTCTTCATCAATTTTAGAAATCTCTTCATCATCATCCTCATCAAGATTAATGAGGACAGGAAGATGAAGAGTGATATCCAAGGAAGGATGTATCAACAATGGTGGGTGTTGTATAGGTGCAGGTTGTTGTGAGGATGGTGATGGACTATCTTTTGGTGGATCAAGAGGATTATCACGAATTATTTCTATCAACAAGGGAGGTTGATTTTCTTGATTTGTTTCATTTTTCATTTGTCAAGCGAGAAAGCAACAACGACAATGATGCTCTCTAGCACCCTGATTTATTTTAATTCTATTTTGAATTTTCTTAGGTGTTAGAGCAGATTGATCAACTGTAGAATCCTTTATTTTAGAAGGAGACGGATCAACCACTATCTCCTTAGCTTTATAAACTTGTTTAATGCATGGTGGCAAGGTTGGACTACTTTCAACATCTTGTTATCTCTTAGACAAAGAGGTTGAAGGATCAGATTGTGATGGAATGGGTAAGGGTTGATCATTGTCAGGGGTAGTGTTAAGCATGGTCTCATCTATAATAGGAGATTCAGAAGTGGTCAGGGATGTACCACGAAGAGACAATTCAGCTATCCTTTTGGCTTTAAAATTTTGGTATGCTATGAAAAAGAAGTCCTTTCAAGGGGTAATAGGTTCCATGGGTTGGGGCCAAAAGGATTATAGGGAAAAGTTTCCTTTAGAGGATAAGGGATTAAATCGACTATGGTGGATGGTAAAGATTTCATTGTCATGTGGAAACTTCAAACACTTATGAATGACTGATGGGACTACTTTCATTGAGTGAAGCCAAGGGTGGCCTAGCTGCAAACAAAATTGGTCTGATTGTGGAATAATTGAAAATGTCACATCTAGTGTTTTTGGTCCTACTTGTAAGGGTAGCACGATCGATCTAAGCGTAGGGCATGCAAAACCATTGTGTGTTTTTATCCATGCAGTCACTTTATCATAATCATCTTGATATAAGTTATGTAGTACCAAAAACTCCTTTGTGATCACATTCTCACCACAAGCAGGATCTATTAATATCCCATTTGTGGGCTTATCATAGATGCATCCAACTATGTAGAGAGGACCATCAAGAAGCTTTGGTTGTATGTATTTATAAAAAAAAGTGATATCAAGATGTTTAATGGTTTGGACGTTACGAGGGATAACGTCTATTGTAGCTACGAGATTATCCATAGGACTATTTCAATAACCATAGGAGATGTATCATTTTTCTCATTATGTGTATCAATAGTCATTACATCAAGTGTCGAAGGTTCACTAGCCTTGACAAATGAAGTGGTATGTTTAGGCATAGGGTTGGTGAAAATCTGTAAATTCTAGTTAGTGGGTGCAAGAGACTTATTGCCTCTATCATTAACACCCTCAATGAACAATTCTCCTGAATCAATGAGGTCTTGAACTAGATGTTTTATATGCTTGAAATGTTTAGTGTCATGTCCATTTTGGAAATGGAAGTGACAATAAGCATTAGGCCTGAAGGTGGTTGGTAATGGTTGGTTTGGATCAAGTGGTCTAACAAGTGGAAAAGTAAGCATGCATTTTTGGATTAATTGGTTCATCGTTCGGTGGAGGGAATCAAGTAAAGGAGTGAATTGTCTCTTAGGGTCCCCATAATGATGAGGCACAACTGTCTTAACAATGACCGTGGAATTTTGAACTTGTTGGGTAGGTTGCGGTTGTGAAGGCGGATTAAACTGTAAGAAGCCTCTATTCAGTTTGTGAAAGTTTTGATTATTATTATTGTTTTGATTGTTATGTTAAGGTTTGTTAGCTCGGCTAGAAGTGGATGTGGAATCATGACTTGAAATTGAGTTATGATATTCACACAAGGTTGTGCATAAATGCATATAAACGAAGGGAATTTCATCATAGTTAACTTATCCTGAAGGTGTCTATGCAATTCTTGATAAACATCTTTTGCAGATGTGCATCAAGAATCTTAACATCTATTTGAGCATACACAGATTGGTAACGTGAGATAAAATCAGTTATTCTTTCGTCTATGTTTTGTCTACATTGCATGAGGTCTGCCATTGTCTTTTTAGGTGTCATGTGAACTTGAAAGTTACTTATGAAGGCATCCACCAACTCATTGAAGGAGCAGATGGAATGATTAGGAAAGTTGGAAAACCACTCTAAGGCACTATCTTTCAAGGTCCTAGGGAAAATTTTGGCTAAAAGTCTCTCATCAAGGACAAAATCACTACATAAAGTTGTATAGGCATTAACATGGTTGACAGGATCTCCTTTACCTCCATATTTCGCAAACTGAGGCATTTCTATCCCTTGTGGCATCGGGGTACGTAAGATCTCTAAGGGTAAGGGGCTACTATGGACATGATATGTGATTGGAGCGGTTTGACCTTGGCTAATGGCGGAAAGTTGATGTTGCATGGAAGAAATTGTGTTAAGGAGTTGTGTAATGACATGATTGGGGTATGTGGGTTGAGATGGAAGGGAAAATGGTGATGGAGTGTAAGTCATATTAGGGGAAGTGAACGGAATGCTAGGAGGTGTAAAAGTAGTGGAAGGGATTTGCGATGCCACAAGTGAAGTAGGAATGCTAGGTGGAATTGCAAAAGAAGGAGCCACATAATTAACCTGTTGCATAGTTGTAGTGACTTGTGGAGGGGTATAAGTTGGAATAGATGTGATAGTTGAAGGGGGAGGAACTTGAGATCCTCCTTGGCTAACATGATTGGTTGTAGATTGGTTATTAGGAGCATGTTTATTACAAATCTCAACAATTTTCTTTAGGACTATCAAAACATCACCATATTCAAGCAAACGATGAAGATTACCAATGGCAAGTATGGAAATTTTGGATACATTCTCAAGGGTCAAGTCTTGTTGTAAATGTGCAAATTCTTCATGAATATTAATGACCTTATCTTGAGAGTTGGTTTGGGTGTCAACATTCATTGTATGGAAGGGTGAAGGAATAGTAGCATTTTCAGTTCCTAATACACCATTGTCCATCCTAGGAGTAGGATCTCTTGAGATCCCAAGGTCCACAACGAAAGTGCTATCATGGGATTCCATGAGTCTAGAACTTCGTCTCACCAAAGTATTATCAATGGAATACCAAACACTCATACAAATACCACAAAGGAGGGAGGTGACTCAAATGAAATGTAATCTAATGTATGCAAATGCTAATAATAGAAGTACTGCTGACTGTAATAGAAATGTAACTATAGAAAATAGAGATGTAGGAAAACTGCCAGAAATGTTGTATGAAAAATGCAAAGGGACTAATTCACCCTAGGTGGCAAATGAGTCCCAGTATGCAAAATTTTTAATTTTTTATGAGTTGTAAAGATGATTCTAATGTAAAATAGAATGCAATAAAATATACATAATGCATATTTTTTAGTTTTTCAATTATATGTAATGCAAAAATGAAATTTAAGCTAACTTTCACTAATGCAAGATAAAAACACCTAGAATGCAAAAACACAACAATGTCCTAATTGAATGTTAATGGAAATGTAATCTAGGATGTGATATGCAAATGAAAGTAGAAAATGAAAAGTGTTCAAGAGTCAGGTTCACCAAAATGAACTGTACATTTTTGTACCCAATAGGCTCTCTAGCTCTTATAGGGTTTTTCACCTAAAAGGAGAGAGATTAGATCCAAAAATACTAAGGGTTCATTCAAATTATGCAATGAAAGATGTTCTTATGCCTAAATGAAATAAAATAAGTGCAATTGAATGATCTAAACTAAAGTAAATGAATGCAAAACTAAGATTTACACTATGTTTGAAAACACGTTGTGATATGCAAACAATGAATAAAATAAAGAAAATATGCATAATAGAAAGTACAGGGATGAAACTGAGTGCACTTGGATAAAGAATGATGATGTTGGAATGTTTGGAATGCTGAATGATGTCACTAAAATTTTACAGTGGAACTCATTTGCCCAAGGTGGAAAATTAGTCCACCTACTGATGAAAAAGTGTCGAGAGCTAGTTTTTGATAGTTAGGATCTGAAATCTAAAAAAACTCAGATTTTGAATCCTAAGGTGGGACTCATTCACCACTATTGGTGAATCAGTCCTCTCCCAAATTTTTGGAAAATCGGGAGACAACTCTGCAACACCAAATTTGGAAAAATCTGCTTGTTGGGTTGTCGAAGTTAGTTCTACAAGAAACAGACAAAAAAAATTCACCAAGTTTGAAATAATGATATTTTGAATTGAAGCACCTAGTTGACTTGATTTCCACTTTTCAACACCTATAAACTTGTTAAATCTGCAAACAAAAGGCCAAGAGAAATTCCAGAAGGAAGGTCATTGAAAGTTTCAGAGAAAAAATACACATGCAAAGGGGAAAAATGGTTTAGGGTTAGCAAATAGGGGTTTTCCTTGGTCATACCCCACTTTGGTAATCAAACCCAATAAAGATAAATGAAATGTAAGGTATATGATAAATTGATAACATGCAAGTGTCATAAACTAACCAAAATCCTTGAATATGCAAGTCCAGGAAGTAATGTCAATGGTTGCTCCAAAGTGCTTGAATATTGCTTGATGAGATGTTGTAAGATGCTTGATTGAATACTTGAATGAGTGGATGAATGCATACTTGAATGAATGGGGAGATTGTAGGAGATGTAAAATGAGGTGAAAATCACTTATTTATACCAATCTTGTGCCTTAATAACCATTCATACCTCATCACAGGTCAACACCAAGTATATTTTTGAATAAATCCTGAAACAAATTTGAATTATTTTAAATTTTGGAGCCAAGGGGGACTCATTCGCCACCCATGGCCAATGGGTCCCACCTAGAACTTGAATCTAGGTGTTGGGAATTAAATTGCATTTAATGTTTTTTGTTAGGAGTATATTCAAGAATACACTTAAATAAAGCATATGTATAAAAGGGTTCAAATAAGTCATAAGAAAGATGTAAATAAGGGGATATGCCTAGAAAAGTGTGAATCTTCATTACAAGACTTTACAACACTTGAATATAGGACTTGTTGATGTGTAAAAAGATGATTTTTAGGTGAGTTATGATAAATAGAGGCTAGAATAATGTGGAAATGCTTTAAAACACTTCACAACACATTCACACGACTTTAATATTTGAATTTTAGTACCTAAATAAGCATGTTCAAGACATGTTACATCATAAAATTTGAGCAAAATATGTCAAACACCATGAAACAAGACCTAAAAGGCCATGAAAATGACAAGGGGCCATTTTTCTATGGCACACTTTGTTAACAGGTTCGGGAAAAGGTTTGGGGATCTAAACCTAGGGCAAAGTCACAAGAAAATAACAACTTTGGACATATGTCTAAAGACTTTTTCTACATAATTTTTTGATGAAATTAAAACCCAAATATAGATGAGAAAGTGTAGATTCCAAATATGTAAATTTTTTTACAATTGGATTATTTTTTTATTTTTCATTTAATTTATGATGAAACGAGTCCATAAACTTGAATTATCAAGGTTTTTTAGTATTTTAATAACATTTTATTAACATAATTTTTTTGATGAATAGATTGCATGAAAACATACTTCAGACAATTCTTTTCAATTTAAAAAAAAATCAAAAAATGATAAGTTTAGGTCATCTTATGCATGACGTACATGACGATTTTTCAAAACACCAAATATGGCCAATAAAAAATTAACAAAAAAAATTATTCAATAAAAAATTACAAAAAATATGGAAAGTGTGCTTCAATGAGTTACAAATATTAAATTCCCAAAAGGATTTAGAAAAATATGATTATTTAGGTCAAAATATGGATGACGTACACATGTATGGTATGGTAAAAAAATAACTTTTAAATAGTGGTTTTAGAAATTCCTATTGAAAACCAATTTGTATCATCTAGGTATTGAAATAAATTACATATTTGGAAACTAGACTCTAAGTACTACATTTTATTATTAGTGACTTTTTTCAATATTTCATCTCTAAGTGCTTCAAATTTTAAGGTCAAATCTGTAAAATTCTGAAATTCAAGGAAAACACTTCCACTAAATGGCAAAAAAGTGAACTCAACTTCTTGCTAATACCCAGACAGAGTCGCGACCAATGGAAATCACTGCGTCGCACGAAAGTCTTTGTATCATGTTGTCATCCATATCAAACCATAAGCTAAAATCTGCAAGTACCCAACTCTTTGAATCTAAAAACCTACACACAACAAAGACGAGGAAAAATGTTCGGGTTGTTTCAAGGCTTTCTTGAGTCAAACCCTTGTTTTGGTAGTCTTTCCACCCATCTAGATGCTTTCATCACACCTCTTGGTATTGTGGTTGATATGTGCTTTGGTTTGGAGTGAGTAGGGTTTTCCTTAGCTCCTTATATTTCGTGTGATCTATTTCAGCTATAGGATCGTGAATATATTTCCTTTAATCTTCTGTGTACACCACATCTATGGGGATGCTTAAGAAAGCTCCATCTTTGTCTACCTCCACTACTTTGAATGAGTACTTGTATTTTGGTTATAGTTTTTATGTCACATTCACCAAAGTTGGGGTTGCCATAGTTTGCAATTGTATGGGGTGTTTTAGCAAAACTCAAGTTGCTTTTGTTAGCATGGGGATTTTGAATGTAAAGTGAGTTGAGTGGAGTGATGAGGGGTTTAAATAGCCTTGTGTTTGGCGATTACATTGATGTCGCTTTCCCATTAGCTTTTGAGAGGTTTTTTAGCCGTTTGAAGTTTTTGGCTAGTAACGGTTTTATTTTGTTGTTTAGTAATATATGTTACATAGTTTATAGTTTGTCTTTTTAGACTTTATGGTTCTCATCCATTTGGTAGGTGGTAGTGTTTAATATCCTATGATGTGATTGCCATCTAATCTCTTTAATATTGTCGCCCTTGACTTTGTAATTTCATGAATAGAATATGACCCTAGCCACCTTACCTTTAATTTTCCTTTCTTTTTGAATTTACTGTCATAAAGTAGTACTATATCTCCTATTTGAACCTCGTTGATGTATGGCGTGAGCTGAGTGACCAAGACCCACCTCCTCTCCCCTTTTGTTATTATTGTTGTCTCTTAGCATTTTTTTCATGTTTTATGATCCAAACGTTGATCTTGTATGGACTTTAAGAATGTGATTTTATATCCGTCCACTTTTTTTTAAAATATGTAATATTATTTTTTATAAATGATAATACAAACTTGTTCATAAAATAAATTACTTTATAAGCTTCCAAAGAAGATTAGGAATCATCTCATTATTGTCTTTAGTGATGACCTCAAAATTTCCTTTACCTTTAAGTTGAGATGTATTTGGGAGTCAAGCGAACCCTTTGTGAAGAAAGGTTAGGAATTATAATCTTTTAGTTTACAAAGGATTTTATATAGTGAATATTTTCTTTTCTTCTCTAGTTTGAATGGAAAAATTAGCTCCTAGTAGACTTAATGATAAATTGATTCTATAGTTGATTGCCTTCCTCAATATTTAGTTGCTTGAGTTAGGGGAGAGGATCTTGTAGTTGAGCACCCTAACTTCGCGCTTCTCAAAGTCTTACGTGGAAATTTTAAATCACTCCCACTTTTTTACAGCAACTTACTTGACAAGTCCCCTACTTATAACTAAGGTTTTTGGGCCAAGTCATAAAAAATGATGCCACATCAACATGCATTTTGTTGAAGTGTCCAAAAAGGCCTCAAAAAAGTGAGACCAATAGTTATGCACTAAATCATGTTTTAGTGGTGTGTTGATGTGGATTAATATGATTCGTTACTTTTTTTGATATAAGGAATACATTTCATTCAATAATGGGTAGTCATCATCAACACTAACAACTTTAAAGTCACAACTATTGATCCAATATTATTGAAAATATTAGACATTAAATCAACTAATATTATAACAACTATTAGAACATACTAAGGTACTCCGTCCTCTCCTCTTAAAATAAACCACACACGACCTATCAATCGATAGGTATTTATCACCTCTGCCACACTTTAAATGCAAAATAAACCATATTTTCAATTAATGTGATATGTAAATAGCAATTACGTAGAAATATCACTTCACAAATGAGCTCTTGCAACATACAACGTACCAAAAGGATAGCTAGAATGTTCATTTTTATGTAGCTTGACGTGTCTCCATTCTAAGTAGTGTTATTTAATTATTTAATTATTTTCAGAAACCTTTAAAGGGTCGAGTTGTTCAGATAATTAGTAATTAAATAAATTGGATTCCCCAGAGACTCTTGTGAACTGGGGCTTAGTTGTGGGTTTTTAGAGTCTATTTAATCTTAGCCATTGATTGAGATTAAATCATTGCCATTGGTTTTCCAATGAGAAAAGTATAAAAAGGGATCAATGGGCATTTGGAGAACATACAAGTATAGAGTTGAGAAAGACTTGCAGTGATAGCAAGTAAATTTGCAGTGAGAGCAAATAGTCTTGCAGTGTTAGCAAGGGCGCAGTGATAGCGTTGGGGATAGCAGCTATGGAATTTCAGCAGGAGAAATTGAGGGAAGAATTTCCGGAGAAGGATATTGCCGGAGCTCTGCCAGTAAGAGGCAAGCAGTTTTGTATTCCTTAATTTTGCTGAAGTTTAATATAATTCCTCATCTGCAGTAGTGGTTTTCCCTTCGGGGTTTTTCCACGAACAATTTGTCCAAAATATTGTGTTCATTATTGTGAATGTTTTCTTCTCTATTTCTGTGAGTTTTATTGGTGAAGTTGTAGTTGTGTTATTTTTTGATATTTGCTGAGAATTAATTTTGAGAGTCAAATAATCTATGTATTAGATAGGAGATTAATAATCAGTAACTGCAATAGAATTTTCACATGGCATCGGTTAATATCCGAAGCCATGGGCTGCCCGAACACGTAGCTTAAGATCCCATTTCTAATTATTATTATTTGTTTCTTTATCTTTGGAGATGGCCTCGCAGTTTAAGAGACGTGATGCATCGGGATGGAGCCTCAAATTTTGGTGTCCGGAAAGCCAGAATTTCTTTGTTGCTGGAAGAGAATGGGATCAAGGAATATGTGACCAGTGTTGTACCTGTACCTACAGATCCAGCACAGCTCTTAGCATATAAGAAGGAAGATGCCAAGGCGAGGAGGATGATTCTTGATGGTGTCAAGGATCATATTGTTCCACATGTCGCAGAGTTAGATACAGCGAAGAAGATGTGGGATGCCATTCTGAATCTGTACCAGAATGCTACCACTAATCGGAAGCTGATTCTCAGAGAAAAGTTGAGGAATACTCGGATGAACAAGGGAGAGGACGTGACAAGTTACCTCACCAGACTCAGACTTGTCAAGGATGAGTTGGCTGCTGTTGGAGATAATCTAGGTGATGACGAGCTAGTGTGGATAGCCCTAAATGGGTTTACTAAGCAGTGGGATGTCTTTGTTCAAGTTATTAATGGACGAGACACCTTGCCAAGTTGGGATCGACTTTGGAGTGACTTCACTCAGGAGGAGCTTAGACTCAGTCTTGTCAGTGGTACCAGCAGCAAGAGTCAGAAAAGTGAAGCAGAACAGGAGAACGTTGCCCTTGCAGGAAAAGGGAAAGCAAAGAAGGGGTCTAGTAAAGGATCAAATCCACAAGGTGAGAAGAAGAAGGACTTATCTAAAGTCAAGTGCTATGGCTGTCACGAGTTTGGCCACTATGTCAGCGATTGCCCGCAAAGGAAGAAAGGCAAGAAGCAGACAGCAGCTTCAGCAAGTGCAGATGAGCTCTCTAGTAGAATGGAGGATGAGTTCGCTCTCATAGCTTGTATGGCTAGCTCAACCTCACAGGGTGTTTGGTATATAGATAGTGGGGCATCATTTCATATGACAGGAGTTAGAGAGTACTTCTCCAGCTATAAGGAGGAGGACATCAGAATGCAGATCTCTATGGGGAACATGTCCAAACTCAATCCAGTTGGGAAAGGGACTGTTCTATTTTAGAGGGAGAATGGTAAGCGGATTCCCATTCATGATGTGTTGCATGTGCCAGGCTTGGGTATGAATTTGATTTCCATATCTGTCCTTCAGGATAAAGGTTACAATGTACTCTTTAGAGGGGCAAGTGTGTTAATCAAGCACAAGGATTGGAAATCACCCATAGCTATTGGAGTTAGGAGCGGCCGGCTTTACAGGTTGCAGTTTGATACTCATAAGGCACCGATGAGCAGCAGTAATTCTAGAGATCAAGGAGAGCTATGGCATAGGAGGATGGGCCATATACATCATGGGAGTTGAATTTAAAATGCTTCTCAGGAGGTCGCGGGATGTGTGTTCCCCGAAAGTAAGCACAAAGCATAATGATGTATGTAAGGGATGTGTGTTGGGGAAGTTTGCTAAAAGCAACTTCTTCCATGAGGACACTCAGATCCAAGGGTGCTCCTTGATCTAGCATCTCGCATTATTAAGGGACCAATGCCCATTTTAAGCCCTTAGATATGAGTACTTTGTTACTTTTATTGATGATTTCTAGGAAGACCGATACTCTGCATTAATCAAGGATGAGGTGTTTTCAAATGCCCAAGAGTTCAAAGCTCTTGTGGAGAATTTGACAGGGAGGAAGATAAAGGTTCTTCAGTTAGACAATGGTGGCGAGTACAAAGGGAAAGAGTTCTAGGAGTTCTGTACCAGGGAAGGAATCAAGAGAGAGTGGACTGTTCCTTACAACCCACAACAGAATGGGGTTGCCGAGAGGAAGAATCGGTCTATATCAGAGGCGGCAAGGGCTATGCTGTATGACCAGGATATGCCACGTTACTTATGGGCAGAGGCATGCAGTACAGCAGTGTACATACAAAACAGGGTTCCACATAAGGTATTGGGCAAGATGACACCAGAGGAGGAGTTCTCAGGGAAGAAGCCAGATGTCAGCCACTTCAGGATATTTGGGAGTTTGGCATATTGTCACATTCTAGGGGCAACACGTTCCAAGTTAGGATCGTGATCATAGAGAGAGTGCAGGCACTCTGTGCACGCAGCGAAACCGTACGCCACACCGATATTTATTCCAGGGACCAAGAGGACTATAGTTAGGCGTGATGTCAAGTTCATGGAGGACAAGGCATTTAGGAGGTCCAGAGATTTGCCAGCAGATGATCAGAGTGAGCAGTTAGTGGAAGTTCCAAGGATCGTTCAACCAGATCAAGGACAGCGAAGCTCGAGTACAGTTACTAGTACATGCACAAGCTCAGGTGCTGAGAATTCGCAGAGTATGGAGCAACAGATGCAGCAGATCCAAGAGATGCATCAGGGTGATATGGAGGTTGATACTTCATCCTCTACAGTTGGTAGCAAGAACCAATAGTCACAAAGTGATACTCAGGAGTTTGTGGGAGCTCCTAGGATGAGTAGTAGACAGCGGAGACAACCAGCCAGGTATGATGACTATATGGCATTAGTTAGTCAGTTGGTAGATAGTGAGCCTTCTAGCTATCAGGAGGCCGCACAGTAGAAAGTGTGGCAAGATGCAATGGTTGAGGAGTATACCTCAATAGTACAGAACGATGTGTGGGAGGTTGTTCCTAGACCAACATATAGGGCAGTAGTTGGATCACTGATCTATAAGATCAAGCACCTGCGCGCATGGTAGCATCGGTGAAATACAAGGCAAGGTTTGTGGCCAAGGGGTTTCTCTCGTAAGGAGGGAATTGACTATGAGGAGACATTTGCTCCAAAGGGCCGTGCATACTTCTATACAAGTCGCGGATCTCGGCAGCCACGTATGGGATGGGCGATCCATCGTGATGGATGTCAAGACTGCTTTAATGGTGAATTGAAAGAGGAGGTATACATAGGAACAAACTGGTTTTGTGAAAGAATACGCCAGCATAACCCACGCGGTGCGTGACATTGAAGAAAGCTAACGACTCAAGCGTGCCCCAAGGCGCGGTATGAGCGCATTGATAAATACTTGCAGGGAATGGGCTTCGTGAAGAGTGAAGTGGATGCTAACCTCTACTACTTGGTGGTTGGGGGTGAGGTTCTCATTCTTGTTCTTTATGTGGACGACTTGTTTTTAATAGGTTCACTAGGGCTCATAGAGGAAAGCAAGAGGGACCTTGCAGCAGAGTTCGAGATGAAGGATTTGGGGCTTATGCACTACTTTCTAGGCATGGAGGTATGGCAGATAGATGGAGAGATTTTCCTTGGACAAGGGAAATACTGCATCGAAATCTTGAGGAGGTTCAAGATGGAGGATTGCAGAGCCATGTCTACTCCTATGATCACAAATTGGAAGAAGGTAGAGACATCCAGGGAGAAGGATGTAGACCCCACCTTATATAGGTAATTGATTGGGTCTCTCATGTATTTGGTCAACACCAGGCCAGATATATCCTTTGCAGTAAACTCTCTTAGTCAGTTCATGGTCGAGCCGAAGAGAGTGCATTGGACGACAGCAAAACATGTGTTGCGGTATTTGTGTGGTACAATCGAGTATGGAATCAAATATGCTCGAGGTGATGGTATCAGGTTGATAGGCTATACTAACGCAGATTGGGCACGCAGTACAACGGACAGGAAAAGCACTTCAGGGTATTGCTTTAGCTTGGGATCAGGAGTTGTCTCTTGGTACAGCAGGAAGCAGAAGTCTGTGGCTTTGAGTTCTGCAGAGGCAGAATACATAGCAGCTAGCATGGCGACGTGTGAGGTGATATGGCTTCGGAAGTTGCTAGTGGCCTTGTTTGGTCAGAGGGTTGAGACTACGGTGATACACTGCGACAATCAGAGTTGCATCAAGTTGTCTGAGAATCGGGTGTTTCATGATAGGTCTAAGCATATAGACATCAGATATCATTTCATCAGAGATTGTGTACAGTGCGGGATTGTTCAGCTACAGTATATACCTACAGATCAGCAGGTAGCAGATATTTTGACTAAGGCATTGGGGAAGGCGAAATTCATCTTCTTCAGAGATAAGTTGGGTGTCATGCAGAACACCTTCCTCGCTAAGAGGGAGTGTTGATTTTTATGTAGCTTGGACAGGTGTCTCCATTCCCAAGTAGTGTTATTTAATTATTTAATTATTTTCTAGAACCTCCATAAAGGGTTGAGTTGTCTAGATAATTATGTAATTAAATAAATTGATTCCCCTAGAGACTTCTAGAATCCAGTTAGTTAGGGTTTTTAGAGTCTATTTAATCTTAGCCATTGATTGAGATTAAATCATGGCCATTGGTTTTCCAATGAGAAAAGTATAAAAGGGGATCAATGGGCATTTGGAGAACATACAAGTATAGAGTTGAGAAAGACTTGCAGTGATAGCAAGTAAATTTGCAGTGAGAGCAAATAGTCTTGCAGTGTTAGCAAGGGCGCAGTGATAGCGTTGGGGATAGCAGCTGTGGAATTTCAGCAGGAGAAATTGAGGGAAGAATTTCCGGAGAAGGATATTGCCAGAGCTCTGCCAGTAAGAGGCAAGCAGTTTTGTATTCCTTAATTTTGCTGAAGTTTAATATAATTCCTCATCTGCAGTAGTGGTTTTCCCTTCGGGGTTTTTCCACGGACAATTTGTCCAAAAATATTGTGTTCTTTATTGTGAATGTTTTCTCCTCTATTCCTGTGAGTTTTTATTGGTGAAGTTGCAGTTGTGTTATTTTTCGATATTTGTTGAGAATTAATTTTTCAGAGTCAAATAATCTATGCATTAGATAGGAGATTAATAATCAGAACTGCAATAGAATTTTCACATAAAAGGAGAGTAAGACGAAAGAAGGCTAAAGACGAGCAATAAATGCCCATATCTAATAAAATCTTATGTAAATCTTGTATCAAAAAATGTGCTACTATGCCTACAAAAATCTCCACCCAAGAAGAGACTCTGCAACTTTATGATCATCTCATACCACAACAATTTCCTAATCACAAGGAAAAAATAAAATAAGAGCAACACGTGGGCTTTGTATTGCGACATGAAAGTACTGTGTGGAGATTGGACAGATGAGAGCTCTTTATGTTTCACTTGTGACCGTCTCTTCTTACCTACTTGCACAGAAATATCTATTGTTGATTTCATTGAAAATTTGATCTTTTTGAAAGTTTATCCTCGGCGTTTCAGCTCTGCGAAAAGTCGCCTTCAATGAATTCTCTGACCAGTTGGCTAGCGGCAGTGAACCCTCGTATCCACATAGGTAGTTCAGACGTTACCCATCTTCAGCCTCTCGTAGTACCTAGTAATTATGATTTCTAATTCCTTAATATGTTTTCCTTGCTAAATATAATCCAATTTAAAGATGTTATTAAATAGTTTGATATCTACGTATATTTATAATTTTACAATAGTTATATTTTAGTGTGTAATGGATATGTTGATGATGATTGCATTCATTAAATTTATTATTTTTAACATAAAATGGGAAAATTCATGGGGTCATTTAACAGGGGATGTTTTGTGTGTCAATCAAGTCTCTGTAGATAGGTGGTCACTTCAAATTGTTAGATCTCGTAAATTAGATAGAATTAATGTGCACTTCCTATCCAAATGTGGTCCAAACAATACAGTCCAATGGATCTTTGTTCACTAGATCATATTCTCTCTTTTGAATTAGTGCAATATGTAGTCACTCTATGGATGAATTGTGTAAAGAAAATAGAAGGCATTTGTGCATAATATTTTTTGCTTTCTCTTGGAGTCACTCTTATATAGAAACATAGATTGGGAGAGATACATTTTTTTAAAATATGGTACTCAATTTTTGAAAATGATTATATTTTCAATTCATTGAAAAATTTCAATGGGTGCACACATCTAAAAATTTTGGCTAATTATCTTGGTTTATGCATCCAAAAGCTAAAAAAAAAAAGTGTCAAAGCAAGGTTCACCTAGTCCAAACATATAAGAGACTTATCCATCATGCAATATTTTCCACCTTTGTTTCAAAGGTTTATAGCACCACATGTTTGTCAACCTCCCAAAAGTATATACAAACCAAAGGTATATTGTCATAATGCTATGCTAATCAAATTCCTAGTATGAAATAGGCTTTACAAAGTAAGCTTCCTTTCATTTATTTTTTCTTGGTGAGATCTCTCACCAAACTCATTCAAAATAAAATTTCAATTTCAAGAGCACTTCCAACACAAAACAAACTTGCCAAGCCATGGAGTTGAAACCATTGGTGAGCTAGCTAGTGAGACAAGCTAAATATAGAAGCCCAAGTTTGCTAGAGAGCATGTAGGATATCACTAGACACAAGAATTTTGGTAAAATTCATTATTGTGAAGTTTGGGTCTATAGACACCCAACCCTTCAAAGCTTGTGATAGGGTTTTGTAAAGTGAAATCTAAAAGGTTGTTTGTCTTAAGTTTTTACTTGTCTTGTCTCTTGTGGGCCTAAACTATCCTATATAATTGAGTTGAGTAGATGCCTAAAGTGTAAAATATCAATTTGAAGTAGATGGGGCCTATGTTTGGTGGATTTGAGTGTTTTATTAATTAAATTCTAGAGGGGGTCTTGTGTTTGAACTTCACTTTACTTCATTTTGATGTGAATCTAAACCATCATAGATTGAATGAAGAGTTTCATAGATCCCAAAAATGATTACACATATAAATTATAATGCATATGTAGCATTGTGTTTGTGTGTAAGTTTTCCATGTTTGTGGTAATGTATGACAATATTGATGTTCAT
>VDFB02234717.1:0-12958 GCA_007258455.2 Sequoia sempervirens
AAATGAAGATCATCTACGTGTCCATCCATAGAAAGAATCTCATGGGTAGATGGAGGAGTATGTGCTAGATGGATATGATCATCTTGCATAGATAGGAGAGTATCCATTAGATTATTGTAGTATCTTGAAGATACAAATTCTTGATCTTGAATGATTTCGAAGTTGCTTTCGACATGCTTTGGATCAAGTTCTTGACATGGGTCAGTTTCAAAGGATGGACTTCTTACAAATGGCTCTTGGATATCTTCATTATGCATGGGAAGTGGCTTAATATCTTCATGATCTTTGAGTGGACTTGGATTAGGTGTCGAGTTGAAGATTTCTTCAATATTGGCAATCATGAGGTCGAAGGATGTCAATATGTCTTGGAAAGGACCATTGCTATACTTTGGTGAAAGACATTGAT
Organism: Sequoia sempervirens; assembly: GCA_007258455.2. Classification (NCBI taxonomy): domain Eukaryota; kingdom Viridiplantae; phylum Streptophyta; class Pinopsida; order Cupressales; family Cupressaceae; genus Sequoia; species Sequoia sempervirens. Next base: position 407 of record VDFB02234717.1, read on the forward strand.
CATACTTTAGAATAAATTCTTGAGATATGCCTTCTACCTCATTAGGTGATGTAGATACATTTTCAGCATGATCATTGGTTGATGCCTCGTTGGATGAAGCGAAAATATCTTTATTGATGGATAGATTTTGAACATTGTTTTCAACAATTGCAATAGAGAGATTTCTAATGTCTTCAACCATAGGGTCAAATGATGTTGAGATTTGTGGAATTGGATCATTGTTGGGTATTGTTGGTGGATCTTGATCATGATTGAGAAGTGACTCCTGACATATGTTCATTTGATCATTGGATGGAATAGACACAACTTCAACGTATTCAATGACGGAGTGATCTTGATCTTTGTTCTCAACAGTTGTCATCTTTTGTGTTTGTGCTCGTGTTGGTTGGGTAGCTTGAGAGGCTTGGGCAGCTTGAGAGGATTTTTTCACTTGTCGAGCTCGTCGTGCTTGTTGCTTGGCTAGATATTGTTGGATGGCCTTTTGGTAGGCCTGGTGAGCTTTTAGCGCAATGTCATATTGTCTTGCCGCATTTGGTTTTGGTGGTAGTGGTGGCGGATTTGGAATCATGTTGGATGCGATGATGGGTGTGATGGGGGTGGATGAGATTGATGGAAATGATGTCTCCACTATGGTACTCACATCAAAATCCGAAGGCAACTTGGCCCCTTGTTTTGCCAATTCAAGCATGTATAACGAAGGGTTGAGTCTCATCATGATGTTGATGATTCGATGATTATCCAGATTTAGGAGCATTTCAACTATTTCTTCATGAGACATTCCAAAGGTAGGGTCCTCCCCTTGATTTTCTTCTTGTGGGTTTTGTGATGATGAGGGGATCAATGGATTGCTTGATTATGTGAGATTCATTTCTGCATTTGTTTGGCTAAGGTCACTTGAAGTGGGAGTTTCTTTGTGGGCTTCCATACTCTTCTTGTATTGAGATCTTGTTAGAACCATAAAACAAAGATCAATCTTCGGAAATATGGGAGATGAATCTCTTGATTCCTTGGATTTAATCTCTATTTTATGTCCCAAAGTGAAAGTTTTTAGGATGCCTTTTAGGATCAAACGTGATGATGATATGATGGTGATGTTCAAAGATGGATGTTATGGATGTTTTGACTTTTGATAGATCTTGAATGAAATACTAGGCTTTGGATTTTTGATTGGTTTGATTTTTTGGATTTTGAGATTTTGTCCTTGATCTTGATTTGGATTTTGATTTTGGATTTTGAACAAAAAAACCCTAAGATGTATGATAATGATCTAAAGGATAGTTGTGTTCAAAAGATGATGATTTGGATATGTGTGAGGAGAAGGATGTATCTACCCACACATATCCAAACAAAATGATTGTTTCACTAAGTATATGGAGAAGGATTCATCTACATACACTAAGCTAGACAAGATAGTTGGATTGACTTTGACTGAATACACAAAGGATTCATTTACACATTCCTAGCCAAAGGTGTTTTGATAAATGTTTTCAAGGACTTGGTCTCAATGATTTTGGTGTTTGCTTGATTTTGTCATAAAGCCTAGCACTTCAAGGATGATTTCAAGGTTTTTCAAAAGATGATTTGTGAGATGGATTTGATGTTTTGAAAGATGGATGGAAGAGGTTTGATTTTTTTTGATCCCTAGATGAACCTAAAAAGACCACTTTGTTTTCCAAGACCTAGGTATTGAAGAGCATGCATATGCTTCCTAAAGACCTTTGTAACCAAGGAATGATTTGAACATTTGGATTTCCAATCAATGATTTATTACTTTTTAGGATTTAGGTCTTCAATACACGTGAAATTCATTTTGTAGCTTTGCTTAATGGATTTATTTTACTAAAACACTCTCTTTGATTAAAGTTTCAAACTAATATGTCCAATGTCTTAATTTCTTTAAACCCCACAAGATATTTTGTGGAAATTCAATGAACTTAAGGCAAGGGTTTTCCTATTGTTTACTCAAGAAGACAAATTGAGGTATAATCCAATGCTTAGGAACCTCTACAGACGTGAATCTGCAGGGAAAGTAGTAACATATGGATTGAGTCAATGATATTTGTCTTAAAGAGGGTTTGAAATTTTGAGAATCATGTTAAATGTTTGTTTGCAAAATGTTTTCGAATACACACTGTGTTTTCAAATGAAGAACAATTACAAGCCCTATGGATGTGTAAGACAATATTTGTTGGATTCCCACTTGGACAAGTCCAGCTACACTTATCTCTAGCGGATGGTTAGATGCTTGACCCCACTGGCTCCCTCCACGGCTCGTACGCGTCAGCCGGGCAGCCAAGCATCAACACCCATGAAACTCCCATGGCGTGCTTCCATCTCTACTAGAAGACGTAGAGTGTGCAGGGTGGCTTTAGAGCGACCGTTCTTGCCAACAAATAGATTAAGGATTTTTGAAAATTCTAACACATAGGTTCTAGTAAGGATTTTCCATTCGTGGAGATTGACCCATACGGCAAGAGTCCCCTTTCGGATCCATCCTATCGGAGCCAACAGCGTGATTATGGCGTTTAACCAAAACCCTCATTTATATCCATTTGGAAATACTCTTGGCTTTAGAGTGTTCTGGGTTGAGTAGATCCCTTGGGTGAGTACTTTTCCCAAAGGCGAGGGCCCTCTAAGATAAACAAAAGCGAGCAAAGACACAATCCGTAACTCGATCGATCTTTGATGGTACAAAGAAAGAGAATGTACGCGAAAATGCCCCTACTCACACTCGCACAAGATGTTCAATTTTTAAGCCCAAATTGAAGTGTTTCAAAGCAATAAAATGTATTTTGAGTGTTTCTCTTGCACCCTAGATCACACGAAGCGCAAGGGGAGAGGATACGCACTCAAAAGACAACATCACACAATTTCAAGCACTTGTTCGTTTTATAGCCTTCAAAGCAATTGTGAATTCGTTTTAAGCACCAAAAAGAAGTGTGAGTTTTGCTTGTCCAATTTTTAATCCAATAAACCAAATCTAGTAAGTTGTGATCCTAAAGTTCATTTTAGCCTTTGCAAGAAATGAAAAAATGTTCTTTTTAAGCCCAATTGAAAACTAGTGTCCTAAGAAAGAGAATGATGACAAATTCTTTGAAGAAGTGTTAATCAAACACTTAAGTGTTAAAAAACACTTTGATTAGATAAAATATCATCTCCATGCTCCTCTTTCTTTTGATTTCGATTTCCAACCTACAAAAGTGATCAAAATGTTAGATGAGATCAAAAGAAACAAAAGGATATAGGGGTTAGACAAACCATTTACTTTAAATGCAAATTTGAAAATTTTAACTAATTTATAGTTAAGAAACACCTACACCATTGGATAGCTTGTAAAATTCTACCCTATTTTTAAAAAAAAAGCATCAAAAAAGACCTACGTATGACCAAGATATGGTCATTTTAAAATTGACTCTAAAAACACTAAAATAGTGATCATATGCGGATTAATGAATAGTGCTGTCAAAAAACAGCGAAATTTCATAAAAAAAAACGTGTTAGATTTGAGGTATATGCCCTCCTTCTAGCGCCAAATGTGAGCATGCTTTTCAAAATCTGCAAGTGCTAACTTCAAACAAGGGTTAGTACCTACAAATCCCTCAAAGTAAACTCCTATGAAATACATTGCAAATGCTTTCAAAATGCCACAAATGATGATAAAAAGACTAAAGCATTATGAAAACAAAAGAAAGCTACCTATTCCATAGTTGGATTGGTGTCACATGTGCTAGTGACCCTTTCCCAATCCTTGATCAAAGCTCAAGATGATAAAATGCAAATGGAGATGATGGAGTGAAATGGACAAGATCAAATCTCAAATAAAGAGAGTAACCTTGCATAAAATTCTGTCCCCCTAAATGAGAATGAAGGCCTTCTTTTATAGATTTTCTTGATGATAGATTGGCCAAGATGGTGAATGTGGGACTAAAGATCCTCTAATGAGAAGATGACACTTGTCAAATGGTGAATGGTCAATGGTTGTGCAAGATTTGGGAAGAGTGCCCATGAGAGGAGGAATTTGAATTCAAATTTGCAATAAATTTTGAGAGGGGGACAAGAAAAACAACAATAAATGCAATGTTTGACTTGTCATGTTGAGGGAAAATGAGTGTTTTAATAAATCAATAAAATTGATTTATTGTGCAAGTGGCTAGATCTAGATAATGCAAGTGGGATGGGATTAACATTTAATTAGGGTTAGATGATGATTATGCTGATTTAATGCTGATTAGATTATTTGACTTTCAAGACTTTGATAATTGATTTATTTAAATTAGAAAATGATGGAATATGATTTAGGATTTGATTTAAATGAAGTCCTGATTTATTTAATTACGTGGATGATGCAAGATGAAGGTTGAATGATAATGCTTATTTGAATGGATGAAAATGCACTTGATTAATTGATGAATGGTCCTAATGCAACATCTAATTTGACTGAATCCGATCAAATGTATAATGATCATATGCGGATTAATGAATAGTGCTGTCAAAAAATAGCGGAATTTCATTAAAAAAACATGTTAGATTTGAGGTATATGCCCTCCTTCTAGCGCCAATATGTGAACCATTTGAATCTAGACCTTGCACAAACACAATAAACATGCAAACAATTAGATCAAACACAAGATTAGAAACCAATGATTCCTCAAGAAATCCATTTGAAATTTGCAAAATATAAGAAATGAAAATGAAGAACACAAATGAAACAATTAAATCCTATCTAATGCAAGCAAACTCTTGATCTCTTGAGGGAGTTGGTGCAAATAGGTGTGTGGAGATTTGCCCTTTCCCAACTCCTTGAATGCAAATGTTGATTGAAGATGATTGATCCACTTGATGAAGACCTTGAATGTATGCTCCAAGCTAAAATCTGCAAAAAACCTAGCTATGATTCAATGAGATGAATGAGAATTGCTAAGTATTTTAGCATGGTAACTTTGCTTGAGATGTGGATGATGAAATAAGGATATAAACTCTTTATTTATAGATTGATAAGTTGAAGAGATGTCCAAATTTGATCAATGTGGGACAAAGATTCAACCAATGATATGATGCCACTTGTCAACATGTGAGAGGATGAAGGTTGAGCAAGTTTTGATCCATGTGCAAGTTTGAAATTTGAATTTGATGAGATGACATGTTTAGGGGGGATGAAAAATGAGTTAAATGCCAAGTGGGAGACATGTAAGAGACAATGTAAGAGCTTTAAATTCTTTGTTGGATGGACAAGTCCTTTTGGGGGGAGATTTCAAATTTGAGGAATATTCCCACTTAGATGCCTTTTTTGAATGAAAATAGGGAATTATTAAATCAAATAAATGATTTAATTGTGCAAGTTGCAAAATCTAGAGGATTTGAGTGATTAGGATTAAATTAATCGAGTTTGATTAATTTAAGAGGGATATTTAGGGATTTGACAATTTGATTTTAGATTTTTTGGATTAATTTAAATAAAAAGAGAGGAATATGATAAGAGGCTAATTAAATAAAGATTTTTGATTTATTTAATTAAAAGGGATGGTGTTAGATTAAATCAAATAAGGTTTTAATTTATTTAATTTAACAGATAGACTTTAGAGATTTAATCAAATAAATTGATTATTTAATTAAATAGGGATAATTAGATCAAATTAATTGATCTAATTAACAAGGGAAAGTGACTTAATTAGACAAAATAATTTATTTAATTAAGAGACGAATATTGATGAATTTAATCAGATAAGGGAATTTCATTAAACAGTTAGACCGAGGGATGATTTAGGAAGAAACAATGTTAGTAGATCAGAGTTAGATGCACAACGTCAACTTGTACATTTTGCGTGTCTACACATGCCAATGAGGTTTTTGTATGTCAAGGTGTGAACACGAACAATCCTATCTATTTGCAGAGTCAAAGTCCATCACACTAAATACAACGCCATCGTAATTTTCAATATCAGGATGCATCGTGTCTATGTGTTATATCAAACATAAGGAATGATAGAAAATCCCAATCCCAAGATATGAGTATATCATCATCATCTCTCATCACCATTATCTAATAAAGTCTTGGTGTATCATAGACTTGTTGAACTTTTGAATCAATCTCAAAATTAATGGTCAAACCATCTCATTTCTTCTATTTTCTTTCTACGCTAACCTGGTATCATGATGGTCAACAAAAACATCATCATGCATCCATCCCATATCCACAAAATCATCAACATGCATACATATTGCATCATCACAACATATGATAATAATAGCAAACATAATCCACTACATCATCATTATCATTTAAGTTATTTTGAATAAAATAGATTTGTTATTCTAAGCATCTTAATACATTGCATTATCATCCATATACATCCATATCATTATCATTCATAACATCCATATCATAAGCATGAACATAAGCATCATCCATATATACATCTATCTACATACATCATGACATTATAAATCGCATGGGAAAAGTACACAAAAACAAAAATGCATTCATCCATACATCCTGCATAAGCATATCATGGCATATACATATCATATCATCTGCATATCATAAACATCCATTTCATAACATATCATAAAAAAGATATTGAAAAAGAAGATAACCCATCCATTGCATTGCATCCACCTCATAAACCATCACATATTATAAGCATTACATCATAGAGCATCATCACATATCACATATCACATATCACATAAATAAAAGAATTATATCACATCATAACATATGCATCCATACATCCATCAGCAATGAAATAAAAGTACATCACATCATGGATCTGAATCATCTCATATATATATATATATAAATGACTATCATGATACAATAGCTGAATTAGTGTGTATGAATATCACCAAAATGTACAATGTACAAGAGTCTATAAAAAATGAGCCTATGAATGTATATCTGTATAAATTATCAGGCTATACAAAAAGGTGTCTACGAAAGTTGGGGAGCTCTATCCTTGGCTACCTCTATCCCCATCTCCTGGCTAATCTGGCTACCTAATAGAGGTAGAAGCACTTGACTATACCTAGCTCTTGTGCTCAAAATCAGGCTACCTACAGTAGGGAGGGACGTCTCTGCAGTACAATATCTATTAGTATGCCACCTCCTCCCTCGTCAACCCATACAACTGCGCTAACACTGTTTGTCCAACAAGCCCCTATGCTTGCTGAGATTGCTATTGTGAAACAACCTCTAACTGCTATCACCAGTCAACCTCCTATGCCCACTGAACATCATAATTTTTTCTAAGCTGGCGCTCATGATCCCTCTCTGTCATAAGTACTAGAATCTACTGTCGAGCCTGATCTCTCTCAACCGTCATAACCTACAGCTATTGTCTCAACTGCTATATCTATACATCTCAAGGATCTGGCCCTATCGGTGGTTGTTGTGCGAGTGGCTACTGGTGTAGTGGAGGTGGTGGTGGAGGTGCACTAGGGACTTATCCATCATGCTTCTAGCCATCATGGCCATCCTATCCTCTACCCTTCCCGTCCTATTGCAGGCATCATCCTCTACCTACTCCCCTCCCTCTTAGGCTCCCTCATGGAGGTATGCCCACTGGACCTGTAGGTCTGGGAGGGGGTACAAACCAAGCATCATATGTAGGTGTAGTCTAAGCATCAGCTTGCCCCTCATCATAGGCCCATGGCTTGGAAACCAACTGTCTGAAACCCTCGACGACCTCATGGGGTGGTATCGTAGGTCCCCAAGTTGCCTCTTGAGTTGATCTAGCAAAAATGGTGGCATATTGATCATCGGGCCCATCCTACCTCTCACCAAATTATTTAGCTACCCTGTCTGGCAGGTACCGCTCAATCATAGTATGCTTTCAACCCTACATGTAACGAGTTTGGTGAGCAAAGAAGAGTTGTTGCACATCGCCATACCAAGGTGGTATCTATAGCCATGACCACCATCAGAATATTGTCATATCATCAATCACTCTCCTCCAATATGGGATGTCGAGCTAACATGTATGCTGTAGGGTAATAGCCCCTTTAAACCTCCACACAACTGGATCATCTAGCTACACATCAACCATATGGAAAATTAGTTGAAGCACAAGAATATGCTCCCACACCAATATGTGCAAGTGTGACTCTTGCACCAATAACTCTCCCATCACAATACATAAACTGATGCATATCATGATAAAGTGAGGCCAATATCATGAGCCCCCATGCATACTGAGTCCATCTGAAAATCATCCAGTGCCAAGCAAGCCCCCCATTCGAGACTGAACCCCCTGCTCCGTCAATCTAGGGAAATGATTCGTGAGATCACTGCACCAACTATCAATTTGAAGATCGACAAGCACCCTCTATACATCTCGAGGTCAATTTATGAGTTGGCTAGGACAACAGTGTCTTGACCAAGTACCTCACGGTAGGAATCATATCTCGTATCAGTATCATAGATCACACGCTCACCATGTATTAACAATCACAATATCCACCATACATCCTCTAATGTGACTGTCGTCTCACTGGTAGGTAAGTGAAAAGATGAGGTCTTGCTATGCCATCGCTCACATAGCACTGCCATCATTGCAAAATGGGTCCTCACAACAAGAAATGTATGTGACGTACCACAATCCAATCTCTCCAAGGTGCTCTATCGAAGCTAAGATGAATCATCCAGTGTGGAAAGAACAATGGGTTGGTGCTTGCGGGACATCAAAGGATGGATCACCTCCTGCACTCACGAAGCGTACAACGTCAAATTTCACCAAAATTTCCTAAGTTTGGAGTTTTTTATCCCCAAAATGACAATGTTTCCATTTACGAAGGCATTGCTATAATTCAAATTCCAAACAGCGATGCCATATGCATCCAAATTCTAAATTACGACTAACATCGTTATTTACATTTGCGTCACAATTTGAAATCTAGAAACCCTAATTTTAAATCACAAAGTGCGTCGCCATTCACAATGGCATCGCCGAAACTCTAAATAGCATCGCAATACAACGACGCTGACCTAGACCAAATTTCAAAGCCTAATAAATGCATTAAAAAGTCAAAATGCAAGAAAAGTTTCAAATTGCATACTGTTGGTCCTACACCTGGAGGCCTCTGGTACTCTTGAACCAGGTCCAAAATGTGTCGTGGGAGCACTCATTGCACCATTTTGTTAGGAGGTTAGAGCTCAAAGTGCAGCAAATCTCTCAAGTGTGAATGCACAAATGACTTGAAAGTGACCCTTCATCACTTATTTAAGCCTAAAAATTAGGGTTTTTTTCCCTAATTTGAGCCAAAAGCTAGGGTTTTGACCTATTTTACCTATCTTCGCACTGTGCATCCTATTTTGAGCCATTTTTTGTGATTTTAAGGCCATTTTTTGGCATCTTGGGGCATGTTTTGGCACCTGAACCTATATTTTTCCTTTGTCGAGAGATCAACCCAAAATTCAAAGTTTTTGCCCGATCTCTTAAGGGGGAAAGGTACCAACTTATTTTCCTTCTGCTGGGGCAATAGTGGGGTATCCAAAAATAAAGAATTTTTTAGATTTTTGATCTGAGCAGTAGTATTAATTCGAAAAGTGTCAGTCTTTGAACCAATGTAACAGGTACCTTGCTTCAAAGAGGGGCAAAATGTAGACACTTAAAAATTTCCTAAATGATATCATGCACTTGAATCTAATATACTAACATCCTTTCATCCTAAAAACCACCCTCTTTTTGCCTAATTGATTAAATTAGCCTAGCTATTTAATTAACCACATCATTTTCATCTATTAATCTAATTGACCTAATTAGGTTAATTCACCCCCTCTTGCAATAACTTTTTGTCCTATTAAATTAGATAAATCAAATTATTTAATTTAATCCCTAAGTCCTCTTATTTAATTAAATAATCCTAAGCTATTTAATTAAATATCATATCACATCCCCCTTTTCATTAAATCATTTATTTAATGAATATCATATAATCCCCTAATTTGCATAATTGAAACTTTATTTTAATTATCAAATCAAATCTAATCCTCCCACTTGGAAGGGAATGTTCCTTGAGAATATTCCTCCTTTGTACACTCCTCCAAAAGGGAATATTCTCATAGAATATTCCTTCCCCTTTTTCACATTAAAATTTGGTTTTAATTAACTAAATGCTCATTTTCCTCACCCATAAGAATATTCCTTGAGAATATTCTCTCTCTTCACTCATTTGAAAAAAGGAATATTATTCCTTATAACAAAATTTCAGCAAGCTTCTTGCGCAAGCTTTGAAAGTGTGCTTCTTTGCATAATTGTGAGCCTTTGATTAAATATAAACTTGAATTCTCAACCCTTGATGGGAATACATGATCCATTCCTCCATTTTCCTTCCATTATGACCATTGATTGATTCTTTCAATCTTGACCATCAGTTTCATTTTCCTATTCTATAAATAGGGCTTGCATCTATTGAATAGGGATCCACCTTTTCAAAGAAAACTTATGTTGTTGAAAATCACATCCATTTGCACTCAAATTTTACGTTTTAAAAGCATTTTAGGTTATTTTACATGCATTTTTAGCTTAGCTTCCATTAATGGCTTCCATGGTAACTTAGTTACATCCATTTAGTATATTTTGAAACTAGGAATGTAATATTTCAAATCTTGTACACATCTAGAATAGCTTTGCATACACTCACATCAATAATCTTAGCTTTTATCATATTAATTTAGCTTTCATCATGTTTCAAATACACATCTCGTCGGTTTCATCAGTTTTCTTCAATAAAACTAATTGAAACAAGCTCATTATACAAGGGATTGGGAAAGGGTTGCCATTCCACATCAATGCGACACCACTCCCCCAATAGGATAAGTTTCAATTTCTTAGAGTAGATGTTTATTAAGCTTTCATGTTTTAATATGCTAGTTTTAATGGCTTCTTCACTTTGTTTACATTGAATTATTTTATTGGGATTGATGCATAGTGGCTTGAATATGCTTCAAATCCATATGGATCAAGTGTAGTTAATCTATACTACGTCAGTAGTCACAATACTCATGAAAAAATGCATGTAAACATGAACATAAACTCACGTAACATATGACATGATGCTTGGATGATGAAATTTTGCAATAATCTTGCTCTTGATTGCTCTTGACTTGATAGTAATTGCTTGATAATCACCTCACTTCTAAAATTTCCTTTTAGATTTGAAATGATAAAATGACTAGGTATTTATATGAAATTAATCTAATTTCTTGAAAATTAAATCTCAATAGCTAATATTTGACATTTAAAATTCAAATAATAAAATTCCAACTCTGACATATTAAAATTTGGATGCAAAATAGGGGGACCAAGTTGCCCTAGGCAACTTTGTCCTAGCCCTATTTTGTAGGGTGTAAAGTGTTGGGAGAAAAATATTAAATATTTGCTTTGGTTTTGTATATGGGGTTTCTTAATAAATGTCCAAATGGGCCACAAAATACATAATTTAGGATATTAGATGTACAATTAGGTCCATGCACATATGAGGCAACAAAATCTAGTGTGGAATTGTCAAGGGTGACAATTTATGACACTACATTTAGCCCCCACTTTTGTGAGAGTATGAACTTACACTTAGACTCACACTAAAGTAGAAAGTATTTCAAGAGGGTCTGATTGTCCAAACATTGAAGAGGGAGGATAGAAATGAATATAGGGGATGTGCAAGCCCCCAAGATTCAAGATCCCATGACAAACCAACATAAGGACAAAGAAACACACATGTGAAGTGAAATGCAATATGACAAACATGTAGCATATACAATAAAGAAAAATCACATAATACAATGCAAAATTAATATGAATACTATAAACATAATTCCAACATGATGCAAATGCATAACAAACAATAATCACAAAAAAACACAATTCTAGTACTAAAAGGATTCGAATCAGTGAGGAAAAGAGACCTCAGTCTTAAATTTATCTCAAATACCAAACGTCATCTATCGAATGTGCTATCTAAAAAAAATGATGCTCTCACAAGAATGTAAAATCACTCATGAGCTACTACCTAGCAAGTTGTGTTATGCTAGGTGTCCATGTTAGAAAGGATGCTCAAATTCACAAATCAACAAGTTGCATTATACCAAATCCATGGACTATCTTGCAAAATCTTGCTTCAAGGAGTGCATAAAATTTAACATCCAAGAGGATGAACAAAACTCACCTAAGAAGGTGTATAAACATCTAAGGGGATGAAAAAGACTCACCTAAGAAGGTGAATAAAATTTTAACTTCCAAGGGGATGAACTAATGCTCAACGTCATAGGGGATGAATTGATAACCATGCCTCAGGGGGCGCTATAAACAACACCACCACCAAGGGGGTATTTCAATAAGTCAAATCTCACAAGAAATATATGGATAGGGGTAATATATGCCCCCACATACTTGCTATATTGGTATTTTAAGGAGAAAATAATGCACACTTTGAAAACTAGTTATCTTTTCCCCCCAAGTGTAGAGGAAAAGACAACCACACAAGAGACTATCATGTTGTTGCCATGGAAAATATGGTTGCACCTAGGATTGTACCACCATGAATAGCAATGAGCAA
>VDFB02234718.1:0-10159 GCA_007258455.2 Sequoia sempervirens
TGGTGTATGGTGTGTCAAATGCCACATTCCCCTCATCAATGTGTAGTTGCACAATTGGTTGCAGTTGGAGAAGGTATACCTAAAGATTGTGATTAGTCTAATGGGGATGATGTTGACATAAATATGATTATGGATAGTTCTTATTTTGTTGAAAATGAATGCTCGTCTGATCTAGAGTCTCATGAACTTGATGTGGACAACTTGAGCCATATAGCTAGTGCATATCACCAAAAAATTATCTATGATGAAGATGATGATAATGATAATGAAGTATACACATTGGAAGCCAGTTAGAGATAGTATGTCCCTAAGGAGACCGGATGAAGAAGAAATTACAAGATATATAGTGGCCTTGGTTGCACAAGCCATGGGAGTTCATATAATTTTGAGGAACAGAAGTGGGTGGTGATCAAGCTATCCTGTTGGTCTATTTATCAAAGTAGAATGTAAAAGGAAAATGAGTAGAAACCTGAGTAGAAAGGGAAGGTTAAGTAAGGGAGAGACAAAATTTGGGCTAAGAAAGTTGATAAACCAAAAACTGATGGAAAGCCCAAGTCCCCTATTGTAAAAAAAAACACAAAATCATAATTCTAAATCTACAAGAAAAGATGGCAAGCCTAGAGTTGAAACAACAAAGGATCAATAGAAGGAGAGTTGTATAGAACAAGGTATGGTCCTAATTTATTTACCTAAATACACTCATGTTGACATGTTCAATTTCTTAGTAAAGTAAAGTGTATGTTCCTTTGATTGAGATGATGAGAATTGACAAGCACAAACAAAAGGAAATAGCCCTTATCAATGGTGCTACTACAACCTATAATGACCTAGTGGTGTCCACTCCACCCAGAGTGAGTCAAAAGGAAAAGAAAGAGAAAGAGATTGAGGGAGTAATTATTGAGAGTCCTCATATTTTTCTAGGAAATTCAATGACTTCCTGTCTTGGAAAGATAAACCCATTTTTTCTCACACTTATTGTTGAGGGAATTTTTTTTTTAAATTGTATCATTGATTTTGGAGCATCCAACAATATAATGCCAGCCAAGATCATGGAGGCACTAGGACTAAAATTTGATAGTACCCATGGAAAATAATATGCAATGGAATCAAAGGAAGTCCATGTGGTTGGTGTAATCAATGAGCTTCCTTATAGACCAGCTACTTATCTAGAGAAAGAATTCAAGATGAGTGTGGTGGTGGTAGATATCGCCCAACTATGAAATTTTTCTATCTAGGAAGTGAGTGCTTCCATGGGGAGTAGAATGCAGTGTGATATGTCTTACACTACCTTCCCAATTGATGTTGGGATGTCAAAGTGGTTAGAAATTAAAAGTGCCACATATGTTTAGACATGCTCTTGAGGATGATATGAGTTACTTTGTAGATATTGATAGTGAGTTTAAGGTGGAAGAGATACCAAGAGAAAGTAGCCAATTGGCTACACCCATAGATAATGAAGTTACAATATTATTTGATAGGGGTGTACTCTAAGATGTATTTTTGATAGTCTAAGTTCTAAAGAAGAGAGATGCAGTTGCAAGTATATTGTTGGTGTCACCTAGTGGCAACACATATAATTTTTCTTTAACTTGTCTATTGTTTGCACAAATAATAATGGCCAGTATATTGAGGGCATTGCTACTAGGATTGAGACTAGCTAAAGCATGGGATAAAGAAGCTAATGGTAATAGGTTATTCTGAGTTAGTGATATCCCAAGTGAGATCCAGATATGCATGTAAGAATACTAGATTAAAACAATATAGAAATAATGTCTGGGATTCCATTGAGCAGTTTGATGCATTCAAAATTGAATAGATGGAGAGGTTTCAGAACAAAATGGTAGAATTGCTTGCAAACATTGTACTTAGACCAAATGATATAAATTTTTTAGGTATCTCCAAGATTGAGGTACAATCAAGGTCATCAATCCCTGATAATGTACATAATTGGAAAATCTTCAATGATGATGAAGATATTTTGAAATTTTTAAAGTGTGTTGATGAATATGAGAGTTAGAAGATTGACTTTGGGGCTTTTGTTGAAAATATAGATGGTAAGGATATAGTCTTTGGAAATGAAGTCATTTAGCTAAAGAAAAATAAGATCCCCAAAGGCCTTGTGGCATTAGAGAGAGTCTTTGACAATCAGGACAAAAGAAAAGTTAAAACAATTGCCACCCATCCAAAGGATTTGGAAGAAGTAAAATTGGGATTGAAAATTCCCCTAAAAAGGTATATGTGGGAAAAAAGATGAAACCCAAGATCAAGGAAATTCCAATTGCCTTATTGAGAAAATACACACATGTCTTTTCTTGGTCATATGATGACCTGAAAGCATACAGGAAGGAATTGTTCCAACATGAGATTCCCCTGAAAGAAAATACCAAGCCTTTCAAGCAGAAGCAAAGGCCCATCAATCCAACCTTAGCCTTGAAAATGCAGGAGGAATTGGTTAAGCTAAGGGATGTTAGCATTATAAATCCTATTAGGCATTCCTTGTTGGTGTCTAATTTAGTGCCAGTTAGGAAGAAAAATGGTGATATAAGATTATGTGTGGACTTTAGGAATTTGAATATATCATCATTGAAGGATAAGTATCCATTGCCAAACATGGAATCCATGCTACAAAAGGTAACTGGTTGTGAGCTATTGTCTATGATGGATGGTTTTTCTAGATACAACCAAGTAAAATTGAAGGATTCTGAGTAGTACAAGATTGAATTTACAACTCCATGGGGCAACTATGTGTATGTCAGGATGCCATTTGGTTTAACCAACACAGGTGATACTTTCCAAAGGGCTATGGATGTAGCCTTTTCTAATTTTATTAACTCATTCTTGACAATTTACTAGGATGATTTGACAACTTACTCCAAGAAAGAAGAAGATCATTGCATGCACTTGGAGAAGATCTTGAAGGTAAATTGTTCAGGGCATATTGTGTCCATGGAGAGTGATAATTAACCCTAAGGGGTGCTACCATGAACCCGGATCTCCCAACAAATAATGTAAAAGGTATTTAGTCATTATTTGGCCAAGTTTACTTCTTGAGGAGGTTTGTAATTTTTTTTTTATAGATCACAAGACCTATCTCTAAGATGCTAAAGAAGGGAGAAAAGGTGGTATGGAGTGAGGAGCCTATTTAGGCATTCAAGAGCATAAAGCAGGCTATCAAAGAGGCTCTAGTCTTGAAGTATCCTAATTTTTCTAAACCAATGCATATTTTCTCTTTTGCTTCTTTCCATACTATTGCTACTATGTTGTTGCAAAAAAATGATGAGGGATTTGAACAACCCATTGCATTCTTTAGTAAGTCTTTATAGGATGCATAACTCAAATATGATACAATTGAGAAGTAAGCGTATGCTTTAGTCAAGGTTGTAAAGAATTTCGGAACCTATTTGATGAGAGATACAATCAAAGCCTTTGTACCAAGTGTTGCTATGAAGGACATCTTCACTCAACAAGAAACTACAGGGAGGAGGTGCAGATGGATCAATAGGACCCAAGAGTTCAACATTGATGTTAAGATCACCAAGTTAGTTAGAGGGCAAGGTCTAGCTAAGTTAATGGCAGAGACTAACTTGGAAGTAAATCAGATAAATCAAGTAGAATTTGTTGATGTTGCACCCATCTGTGATATGCAAACATGTGGTTGGTATAGAAGGATTGTCCAGTATTTACAAACTTTGTAGTGCCCTGCAAATATGGATGATAATGAAAAGAGAACACTAAATTTCATGCCATTAAGTATACAATTATTGATAATGAATTATGGTGGAGGATCCCAGATTGCGTGTTGCTCAAATGTGTGGATGGAAAGAAGGCATTAGAAATATTACAAAAAATACGTAGTTGAATGTGTGGTGGCCACTACATGGATAAGACAAATTCTCATAAGATCTTGAGGGAAGGATTTTGGTGGCCCACTATTTTTAAAGATGCCCACAAGTTTTTCAAGACTTGTGATGCTTGCCAAAGGTTTGTAGGGAAATTGAAGTTCTCAGGGAGCTTGCCACTTAGGCCCATTTATGTTCAGGCCCCTTTCCAACAATGGGGTATAGACGTCATTGGTGAAATATCAGAAAGTCTAGTGGCTCGGGGCATTCATGGATCCTTGTTGCAACTAATTATTTCACAAAGTGGGTGGAAGCAATCCCCACAAAGAAGGAAACAAGTAAAGTTGTGATAGACTACCCGATGAACAACATTCTCATTAGATTTGGAGTTCCAGAGAAAATCATTTCTGATAATGCTATATGTTTCAGGTCAGAAGAGTTCAATGATTTTTGTGAGAAGCATGGCATACAAATTTCTTATTCTTCCCCTTACCACCTACAAGGTAATGGTCGGGTTGAATCTAGCAACAAGAGCCTAATGAAGATCATTAAAAGAGTGATTGAAAAGAATAAGAAGGCCTGAGACTCAAAGCTAAAGCTAGAATTATGGGATGACATAGTTACTGTAAAGAAAGCTACTAGTCATTCACCATTTGGTTTAGTGTATGGTTTGGATGCTAGGATACCACAAAACAATTTGCTAAAGATGTATCAATTTGTGCAGGAGTATGATGAGAATATATGTGATGATATGTAGTAGAGGATTGATAATCTTGTACAACTTGATGAAACTAGAAGAGAAGATCATAAAAAAAATTCAAAGATGCAACTGCAAGTCAAACACTTACATGACAAGAAAGCTTCTCTCAGAAAATTTGAAATGGACAGTATGGTACTAGTGTGGAATGCAAGGGCTCAGGATAAGGGTAAGCATGGAAAGTTTGAAGAATTGTGGTTAGGCCCTACTCCATCTCTATAGATGCATAAAAATGTCCTCTTAATCATTTTTATCTATTGCATAATCATATCTCCATAAAACCATTAAAATATTATAAGCATTTATAAGCATTTACTCATAACCATAATCCATTTACATAATCATTTAGTCATTTATCCATTATTTATCCAAATGCATATTTCATTAATTCATTTCATAAATATTTATCATTTCATTAATCATTAACATATCCATAAATCATTTCATATTCATCCATTTACATAAATCATTTCACTTTGACTATTTGCATGATTATTCATTTGCATTAATCATTAAAATGCATTCATATATTTCATTAAATAATTTAAAATTCATAAATCAAATTCCATGAAATTAGCTTAAAATTGCACATTAAATTCATAAATCAATTTCCATGGAATTAACTCAAAATTGCACAATTTGAGCTTCCAAACATGAATCATGGCATAAATCACTCCACTCATTTCTCATTTCTCATTTTCACATTATGCATTCATCTATAAAAACCTCCTCCTTCTCACTTTTTGGGGATACACATTTTTATTTAAAAATTCAATTTCAATCTCTCTTCCACTCATCACAGCTTCTTGTTGCACTTGTGCTCATAAAGATATGAGAGCATCAAATGCCTAAATCAAGAATCATGGTGAAATAGTAAAACAATGGAGCTGATTTTCCTTTGAATGCATTTATTTTAGTTTTACATAGTTTAGTTTGCATTTTGCATTTGTATTCATTTGGAAAGGCTTTATTGATGATATGCTGAAATTTTGATTTGAATTTATAGATTAAATCATTTAGCTTCTTTAGTTTTCAGCATAAACAAAATGGTGAACCCGACATGAACGCCTAGATGAATATTTTCACATATTACATGCACACTGATCTATAGAAAAATTGAAAGACAAATCTGATATGATCTACATTTTGCATCAATTTCTTTGCATTTGATATGATCTACATTTTTTAGAGCATCGATTTCTTCACATCTACAGCATATCGATTTCTTCACATCTAAATATGATATATATTTTGCAGGATCAACAACTCCAGATCTGATATAATATACATTGTCTCATTTTGTAGTTGAAAGGTAAAATATGATATCAATTTTCTTTGGAGCAAGTTACATTGTGAAAGCATTTCAAAATACAATAAAAACTTTAATTCAAACAAAAGCAAAAATATAAAAATATAAAAAATCATTGGCATAATTTAAAATGTATCACTTGGATGATTCAGTTTTTAGCGATTTATGAGCTTGTAGCACAAATCTTTGATTTGAATCTTTGAATAATGAATAACACCCCACAACATTTTATCCTACAATTTAATTTTGAGTGTCAGTTTTTAGTTTTAACATTTAAATTAAATTTTTAGTTTTCAACTTTTAAATTAGATTTTAGTTTTTAGCTTTTATCTTTTAATGTAGAGTTAGCTTTTAATTTTTAAATTAAATTTAGCTTTTGTTTTTAGCTTTTAACTTTTAATATCTTTTTCTGAATTATATATATATTTTTTTTTTAATTTAGATTGTTTTAAATTTAGTTTTATTTTAGAATGTAGATTTAATATAGATTTATTTCGGATTTAATTTAATTTAATCTAGTTTAGATTAAATTTTTTTTTTAATTTAGATTAATTTTTAGAACTAGATTAATTTTAAGGCGTAGATTAATTTAGATTAGTTTTAATTAACTTAGACTAATTTTTAATTTAGTTTAGAGTTTTAGTTTCTAATTTAATTTAGATTTTTAATTTTTTAGATTTACTATTTAATTTAGATTCTTAGCCTTTTAATTTAGATTTAATTTAGTCTCTAATTTCTCATTTAGTTAGATTATTTTTAATTTAGTCTAGATTTTTAGTTACTCATTTAATTTAGTTTATTTTTTACTAATATAGTTTAGATTTTAGTTTTAGATTTCCTTTCTTTTAGTGTGGATTTTAAAGTTAGAATTAAAATAAATTTAGATTTTAATTTAATTTAGAAGTAATTTAGATTTAGATTAAATTAATTTCATTAGGATTTATGTTAGTTTTCATTTTGGTTAAGTTTTGGTTTTGTGACTAATTTTGTTAATCTGGTTTCTTTTGCTAGGTTCGTTTGACAAAGAATTGAAAATCAAAACATATGCTTGTCAAAGAAAGAAGGCATGAAACTACTAATGAGATTTTGATGCAGAACGTTCGTCGAAGACATGATTTTGAAATCAATTGTCTTTTAGATTAGAAAACACTTCAATTGGTGCATTAAAAATGAACAATTGTCTTCTCTCACGTAGATCTAACTAGGGGGTGAATGAAAACTGTTTGTTGTGCTTGAGATGGTAGGGAGTATGCTCTCACCTTGTACAAAACTTGGTGATTAGAAACTAAACCCATCCATTTTATGTGTCACCCCGACTCAATAATCGAAGTATCCTCTCCCCTTGCGCACTTGTACGATCCTGGGTGCAAGAAAAATGGTTATTGACTCTAGGACTTGGGCCTTCCTTGGTGGTAAAAAGTACTCACCTCAAGGTGACTCAAGCCGGCAACAGAGCTCTTTGGCCAAGCTACCCTCAACCGGTCTATAAAAGTGAATCCTAATGGAAAACTTAGGATTACGAGTGTGGATGTGTCATACGGACCAAGTAGTACTCCCCAAAACCTTGTTGAGTGTAACCTCTTTAGGTTGGAGTGCCTCCTAAATGGAGATTAATCTTATGCCCCATGTATGGCCACTCGAATGGGGGTCTCGAATTAAACACCTTTGTGTAGTAGCCAACAACCTTCTATTTGCTAGCGCAACACCAGTCAATGTGAAGGCATCCACATTTTCGTAGTTTTTAATAGAGGCGATCAATATGCCATGGGAGTTTCATGGGGGTTGGAAGCTTGGTTGGACTAAGAAATGAGTGCACTGTAAGGGGGAGTCTGTGCGGCCAAGCTTCTAAATTCACACGCTAAGAATATGTGGCTGGGGAAACCCACGTGGAATCTAGCAGATATTGTCCTTTCCAACCTTAGGATTTGTGCTTGTATTGCAAAAATTCACGATTGAAAACAAACACAAAAACACTTTGTCTGCTATGTCTTGTGTGTGTGTTCAAAAATAGACCTCAAACAAACATCACACCTAGAAACTTACAACATCTCAAACTTTGCAAACCTCAAAAGGTCCAACAACACAAACATCCAACATGAACCTATCACTTAGATTTCTTGGGGTCATCATCCTTCAGTTTTGATCTTTCAATCCTTGCATTCCACCTAGTCCTTGCATTTCACCTAGCCCTACATATTCATGGTCCTTACATATTCATATCCCTTTCATCCTAGTGCTTGCATGTTCCTAGTCTTGCATACATAGGTCACATTACATAGTCCTTGCATACATATATCATTCCACCTAGTTCTTTCATGTTCAACCCCTTTTGCATATCAAGACCATCTCACCTAACCTTTGCATGTTCTAAGAATTTAGCCCTTTGCATATTCATCATCGATCAAATAAAACCTTTAGCTTGCACTTAGGATACTCTTCCTAGGTCTTGAAATCAAACTATTGGCTATCTATCACCTACATCACTTGAGGTTCACCATCCTTGAGTTAGGGAAACATACCATTATCCTTGAGTAGGGAAATCCTTTTGGAGTCCATCATCTCCTACATACCCTCTCTTGATTATTGGTCCTTTTGTCTATCCATCATAACACAAGTAAAGCCTTTACATTATAACCAACTTTGGACCTAGAGTTGCCTTTTAGATTTTTCATTCTTAGCTTGTCATATCATACCATACCATTTTCATATCCCATCTTAGAATCATATCCTTTTCATTTGCATCCTAGTCTTAGGTCTCATACATTACCTTGGATTGAAAATCATAACAAATCACCTATGACCCCTAGAACAAGAGCAAAAATGTTTCAAGAAGGGAACCCTTGGGAAAAAGACTTTGATGGGGAAGATCACATTAGTGTTGCAACTAGTGAAACAAGTGAAAATGATAGTGAAGAAATAACACAATCCACCATAAATGAAGCTCTCAATGATAATAGATTCACTAAACTTCTTACGGAGGTAGTCAAACATAACCCACAACAATACTTCAAGGCCCTTGTTGATGAAGGAATCAAAATGCCTCTTGATTTTGACATATCATTACTCACAATGAATGACCAACCTAAATCTAGTGAATCTAAGAATCCCAAAACAAACAATGATGGTAGGATCAAAGATCATAGACCCTTTTATCTACAACCTGGTTACAAGTGATCTTCAAAGACATCAAAACCTACACCTACAAATGATTCTATTTTGGATGAGCTTAGAACATTAAGACAAGAATTGGATACTCTCAAGAACAGTAAAACAGTGACTCACAAGTTTTGCATTGAAGACATATGTCCTTATCCCTTCGATCCAAGCATACCAATGCCACCTTTTCCTAACCATTGGGACATACCAAAACTTGACAAATATAATGGAAAAGGAGATCCTAAGAACCACTTAAGACAATTTTGTGCTACTACCATGGAATTTGTAGTTGATGAAATGTACCTTATGAGATTATTTCCTCACAGTCTAGGAGGAGAGGCTATGGAATGGTTTTCACGATTACCCCCAACCATCAAATCTTTTCAAGAATTGGCTGATAGATTTGTCTCCAATTATAGTTTCAATTGTGACCTTAAAGTGACCATGACAAACCTTTTCAACACCAAACAAAAACAAGGTGAATCTTTTGTATCATTTTTACAAAGATGGAGACATTTAACAAAATGACTGCATTATTCCATTCCTGATCAAGAATTGGTTGACCTCTTTTGCCAAAATTTGAACAAAGAAATTGGAAGGGAACTTCGCCTCAAATGCTTGGATTCCTCTGATGAAGCCATAGAAATGGGATTTCGAATTGAACAAACCCTCATCGATGATGGAACTATTAAACTTAATAATGATAGAGATCAAAAATTGAATTCAAACAACAAGACCCCTTTTTGGGTTAAGAACAAGAATGTAGTCAATGACGGAGTTGTCGATGCAAAAAAAACTAAAACATCATCACCTATTTACAATCTCAAAGGTCCATCTTCAGATAAAGGAAAAGAAAAACAAAGAAGTTTCCCTAAACGAAAATTTACACCATTGGGACAATCACTTGAATCTGCATTAAAAGAACTACTTGAAACTAATATTATAACATTACCCAAAATCAAGGAATACAATCCACAATTAAACCCCCATGGTGGAATGATCACTTTTGTGACTATCATAGACACAAAGGACATAAGACAAATAGCTGCAATAAATTTTGACATTCAATACAAGACCTTATTGATAACGGTAAGATAG
>VDFB02234720.1:0-53938 GCA_007258455.2 Sequoia sempervirens
TATATATATATATATCACATAGAAATAACTATATGTCTATTTAATACCTTTTAATGTATATGTGCTTGTATGCATATATGTATCTATTTCTCTATGCTAATATGTATCTTTGTATGTGCTTACATGTATTGAAAAGTTTGGGTGTGGATATCTATGTGTGTTATGTGCAAAAAACCTTGCCACAGTGGTTACTCACAGTCCTCATAGCAACTGATGCTATAGAACAATAGTCAACAATGCCTGATTGAAAATAACGTAAACTATTTTATTGCTTTGCTAAGTCTTAGATGGTAGGTTTTTTTGCAATCATCGCCACTACATGCAAACCATAATATTGTATAGTTATCTTCACAATTACCGTTGATCATTTAAGCCATCTGTAGCATGCATATACATTTGTCCCAAAAAAAAAATGTGCACATATCTAGATATCTATTTCTTGGATATACACATACGGAAAAAAAATCTACAAATATAATTATATCTAAAGTAAGCTACACACAACATACATATATGTCTACATTTAAACTTGTTCCTACATTTAAGTGTATATATATATATATATCACTTAGAAATAGCTATATTTTTTTTTTATACCTTTTGATGTATATGTGCTTCTATGCAGATATGCATCTATTTCTCTGTGTTGCTATATTTATAAATACATGCAGACACACACACACACACACACACATATATATATCGAGATTTTTTTTAGTAGGTGTATATATATGCACTCCATGCCTTCCATGCATACTTAGATATCTCTTTCTTGCATATATATATATGCACACACACACACACACAAAAAGTGTCTGCACATATGTGTGTATATGAAATTAGATGCACCCAACATAGATATATATCTACATTTACACCCACACACACACACACACACACACACACACACACACACACACACACACATATATATATATATATGTGCTTACATGTATTGGAAAGTTTGGGTGTGGATATCTATGTGTGTTATGTGCAAAAAACCTTGCCACAATGGTTGCTCACAATCCTGATAGTAGTTGATGCACTACACAACAACAGTCAACAATGACTAATTGAAAATAACATAAACTATTTTATTGCTTTGCTAAGTTTTGGATGGTAGGTGTTATTGCAACCATTGCTGCTACATGTAGACCATACATTTAATAATATTGTCATTCCATAGGAATTCTCAAGACAATGAAAATAGTGAAAATGGTTACAATATCAAATACCGAGAGTTGAACTTGCTTAGCAAAATTCATGTTGCTCAGAGCAATAAAAAAACTGCTTGACAAATGCGAAAATCATCTATTGCATTGATATACACATACAACAACAAAAAAAATTGTGCACATATATATGTATCTAAACTAAGATGCCACAACATACATATATATCTACATTTATACTTGTTGATACATGTAACTACATTTTGACTTACATATATATGTTCTCACATGTATTGACAAGTATATGTGTGGATATCTATGTATATTGTGTAGCTGAAGCTACAGACTAACAGTGAAGAATGCCTTATTGAAAATAACATAAACTGCTCAATAGCCTTGGTAAGTTTTAAATGCTAGATATTATTGCAACCATCACTAGTAAATGGAACCCATATATGAAACAATGTCATCGTGTCAAGTTGTGCCAAGTGATGTTTATCTCCTATGCTCATGCAACATACATATATCTAAATTTAAACTTATCTATATATGTTCTTACATGTATTGACAAGTTTAAGTGTGGATATCTATGTATGTTGTTTGCAAAAACCCTTGTCACAATGGTGGCTCATAGTGTTGATAGCAGCTCAAGCTATAGAACAAGAGTCAACAATGCCTTATTGAAAATAACATAAATTGTTCAATTGCTTTGGTAAGTTTAGAATGATAAATATTATTGCGAGCATTGGCGCAATATGGAAACCATACATGAAACAATGTTTTCATGGCAGGCTGTGCCAAGTGACATTTATTTCCTCTACTGTCATGGTGATTTTTGTATTAACAAGTTCACCTATGGATATATGTGTGTTGTCTACATATAACTTTAGATGCATATATATCAATATAGATTTTTCTTTCTAAGTGGAAAAAACAAGGTAGGAGGGTCCTCAAAAGAGAACAATCTGGACCGTGCAACAAGACTAACACAAAAAAAGAAACAAAAAATATGGAGGCAAATGCAGATTCGAATATTCTTATTAACAAAAAATTCAATTACATTTGGCTGACAACATCCGGGCTAGCAAATTCAGCTCACAGGCCTGATAAAACATGCTCAAAAATACATCCCAATATGATCCTATATGCGAACGAAAATCTTACATATTAGATCTATATTATTCTACCAATCTAATTCTTCCTATTCTAATGATCTATTACAAGCTTTATATCATATCCGCAGGTCGAGAATCTTCCGCGTCGACCAAAGATCATTACAATCTCTAAAGAAAGAAAATGTAACGTGTGCATGAATAGGTCAGCCTCAAATTTGAATTACTCTTCAATAGGTGCATAGGATGAAGTGTGGACCTATAATGAAGTTTGGGGAAACTCCATGGAACAATTTGAATCACACTGTTAAGATCTGCAAGTCACAAGAAAGATCCACAAGCGATCGAACTAGTTGAAAGGTTTGAAAATTATTCTGGTGCCGGTTCAAGAAACTGTCACTAAATCTGGAAGTGATAACTTGCCGAAAAAAGATCCAATCATGCTCAAATATTGGAATAAGGAAAATGAACATGTCCACGATGTAAGAAAAGATCCACAAGTTCTGGTGAGAAAATATGATGAATCCACCAATATGAACTGAGCAAGAACAGAACAAGAACAAAACTGAAAGAAAATATTTTTGGTTGATGCAAGATTGCCAAGAACCAAGGATGCTCCTGCATCAGACATCTGGGGTTGATTGAAAAGTGAGTCCCCCACTTTGCTGCGGCCAAAGGGAAACCAAAATGGTCTACCTCAGCCTAAGAAATCCAAGAAGAATCCTCCACTAGTCTACCCTTTCACTTCACAAGATATTCTTTGTACTGTCTTCCACGAGTCTTCCTCCCATCTCTGACATCCAAAATCTCTTCTATCTCATCTGATTTTTGTTTAGGAAACTAATTCTCCAACTTTTCCTTACTGTCTTCACTGAATTCTACTTCATGATGCTGATGTAGATCTACAATGTTGAATATAGGTGATATACCCATGCCATTCGGTAACTCCACTTCATATGCATTCCCTAAATCAAATTTCTTCAAGATCCTACAAGGTCCAAACTTCCTCATCTTCAGCTTATTGTATGTTCCAACTAGAAATCTTTCCTTCCTTGGATACACCATCACTTCATCTCCAACTTCAAATTCCTTATGTCTCCTCTTTTCATCTGCTTTTGCCTTATATTTTTGTTTCATGCTTTCCAATTCTTGTTTCACCTGAGTATGCACTTTCTTCATGTGTTCTACAAATTCTTCTACTTCTGTACTCCTTCTATCTTCCATACTGATGTCCCTCAACTCTGATATACCTCTAAGATGAACTCCAGTAACGATCTCAAAAGGTGTCTTTCTGGTACTCCTATTCACTGAATTATTGTAAGCAAACTCTACTTGTGCAAGGACTAAATCCAAACTTCTAGTCTTCTCTCCAACCAAACATCTCAAAAAATTTCCCAAACTCCTATTCACTACCTCTGTCTATCCATTAGTCTGTGGGTGAAAAGTAGAACTAAACTTCAAATTTGTCTTCAACTTCTTCCAAAGTGTCCTCCAAAAGTAACCAACAAACTTTACATCTATGTCTAAAACAATACTCCTAGGTAATCCATGCAATTTGACCACTTCTTTGAAAAACAAGTCTGCTACATGTACTGCATCTATTGTCTTCTTACAAGGTATGAAATGTGCCATTTTATAAAATCTATCCACCACCACAAATATAGAATCATTACCTCTTTGTGTCTTCGGAAAACCAAGTATGAAATCCATGCTGATATCTTCCCAAGGTCTCTCTGGAACTGTCAAAGGCTTATACAATCTGACATTATGACTACTTCCTTTTGCAATTTGGAAAACTCTGCAACTTTGCACAAATCTCCTAACATCCTTATGAATCTGTGGCCAAAATTAATTCTCACTTACCAACGCTACTGTCTTATCAATTCCAAAGTGTCTTGCTAATCCTCCACTATGCTTTTCTTTCACCAAGTTATCGCTCATTGAACTTCGAGGTATACACAACTGATGTCCTCTGAACAACATATCCTCCTAAATGAAATAACCCAACCACTGACTCCTATCCTCCAAAACTGGTTCTTTACAAGCTCTCCAAGGTTCTACAAAATCCAGGTCTTCCTCATACAATTTCTTCAATTCCTCAAATCCTAATACCTCCACTCTCATCTCTTCCAGTAAATTCTTTCTCCTACTCAAAGCATCAACAACTCTATTTGACTTCCCACTCCTATGCTTCAAAACAAAAGTATAACTCTGCAATAATTCCACCCATCTCATGTGTATTTGATTCAACTTACCTTGAATGGTCAAATATTGCATCGCTTGATGATCTGTATACAACACAAACTCCTTAGGCAACAAGTAATGTCTCCACTTCTTCAAGCCTTGAACTATGGAATAAAACTCCTGATCATACACTGAATACCTTCTCCTAACATCATTCAACTTCTCACTGAAATAAGCTGCAGTTCTTCCTTCTTGACTTAATACTGCTCCAATTGCATTTCCACTTGCATCACAATCGACTTGAAATACCTTGTTAAAATATGGTAAATCCAACATGGGCTGCTCAGTCATCTTTTGTTTCAAAAACTCAAAAAAAAATTCTACTCCAGACATCCACCTAAAATACTTCTTATCTCCTCTCATTGTTTCTATCATAGGGCTACAAATAGAACTGAAATTCCTAATGAACTTTTGGTAGAAACTAGCCAATCCATGAAATGATCTTACCTCTCCAATGCTTCCAGGTGTAGGCCACTCAAAAATTTCTCTTACCTTCTCAGGATCCATCTCCAATCCATCCCTTGATATCACAAATCCTAGATATACCAATTCTTCCTTCATGAAACTACACTTCTTAATGTTTATCAACAACTGCTCTTCTCTCAACCTCTACAAAACTTGTCTTGTATACAACAAATGTTCTTCTCTAGTCTTACTCAAAATCAAGATGTCATCCAAGTAAACAATCGCAAACTTACCCAATAATTTCTTCAATACCTCATTCATCAGCCTCATGAAATTGCTCGGTGCATTTGTTAATCCAAAAGGAATCACCAACCACTCATACAATCCTTCATTTATCTTGAACGTTGTCTTCCAAAAATACCCTTCTTTGATTCTGATCTGATGATATCCACTCTTCAAATCTATCTTTGTAAAGTATTTAGCTCCACTCAAACAGTCCATAATGTCATCCATCCGAGGAAAAGGAAATCTATATTTCACTGTGATCTTGTTTATGGCTCTAGAGTATGTATACATCCTCCATTCTCCATCCTTCTTAGGTGCTAACATAACAGGTACTACACAAGGACTTAAGCTTTCTCTGATCAAACCCTTTCTCAACAATTCTTGCACTTATCTATTCAACTCTTCATTTTCTACAGGTGTCATCTAGTGTGCTGCTTTGTTAGGAAAACTAGCTCCAGGAATTAGATCCATGCAATGACTAATACTCCTCACAGGTGGAAATCCATTAGGTACATTATCTAAAATAATATCTTCATACTCTATCAGCATCTCCTTTATCTCATCCAATTTTTCTTCTTCATTCTTCAAGTCTTCAGCCTTCTTAGGAATCAAGGCATAGCACATGCTCTCATCTCTCAAACCATCTAGAAATCTCCTTCCATCTACCAAAAAAATTCTAGCATTCGTATAGATCTCATCTTTAGGAACGTCCTCCAATGGCAACAAAGTCTGCTTCATCCCATTAGCAACAATGGTGTATATGTTCTTCTTTCCATCATGAATAGCCTATCTATCATACTGCCAAGGTCTTCCCAACAAAACATGGCATACATCCATAGGCATGATATCATACAAAACTTCATCATGACAATTTCCTATCTTCAATTTTACCAAACATTGTTCACTTACCAGTATCTTATGCTCATCTTGAATCCAAGCTATCTGATACGACTTCAGGTGTTTCAATCTTTCCAACTTCAATTTAGTCACCATCTCTTCAGAAACCAAGTTCTTAGAACTTTCACTATCAACAATCACTTTGCAACATTTACCAACCACCTTGCATTTGGTCTAAAACAAATTCTTTCTCTGCAACAGCTCCTTCTCCAACTCACTTTGACACAATACTCTTCTATTCACCAACACTTCTCCTTTTGGTTGATTAGATGATCCAACATGATCCTCCTTAATAAAGGTTGTTCTTCTATTATTCTCAATCTTTTTGCTTGTCTCTCCCTGTTTGCATTCAAATGCTATATTTCCTTCTCCACCACATTTATAACAAGTTCCTTTGAATACTCTTTTTTCTTTTACTCTATCATCTTTTCTATAGCCTTCATTCTGGTAACCACCATATCCTCATCTTCAGTAAGAGTTTCCATCATCTCTACGATATGAATTCTAATTCTTACTAACTTCCTTATCTTTGTTTTGATCTAGAAAAGATCCTCTTCCTCCTCCAGTAAAAGTTCTTCCTCTTTGAAATCTTCCACCTCTACCTCTCTGTCTTTGTTCATGTCTTTTATTCAAATTCTCTTCTGCCTTTAGGGCACACTGATATGCCCCCTCCACACTCACCAAATTTATTAAACTAATCTCATCCTTTATGGATGACCTCAAACCATTCACATATTTGGCTACTTGCTCAATCTCATCCTCTAAATGTCCAAATCTGATATTCAACTTGTAGAACTCCTCAATATACTCTGTCACACTTGAATCTTTCTACTTCAGATTTTGCAAATTATTGAACAAACTGATCTGATAGTCTATAGGAATAAACTATGTCTTCAACTTGTTCACCATCTGATCCCATGATCTAATCTTCTCCTTTCCTCTTCTTTTCCTATCTATCTAAAATTGTTCCCATGAAAGAGATGCATGTCCTCTCAACTTTGTACAAGAAAATTTCACCTTCTTGTCTTCAGTGGTACCTTCAAATTCAAAATACTTTTCCATCTTTGTTATCCAATCTAACAATTCATTTGAATCCAACTTACCATTATAATTCGGTGGATTGAAATGTGGTTGGACATTCGCTCTAGTTAGGGCTCTTATGAACCTCTCTTCTCCTTGATCCAAGCCATGTTGATCTTCTCTTCCTCTTTCTTCCTTTACTTCTACCTCTTCATCACTCACATCATCAACTGGTCGACCTCTCCTCTGGGTCGTTTCAACTGCATCTAATCTGGCAACAATTCCTCTCAACATTTCCATCATAGATGGGTTTGCATTTCCACGTGCTCCTTTTCCTCTACCATTTCTTCAACCTACCATCTTTACACAAGTCCTCTGTAGCTGCAGGTCAGATCCTCAATCTTCCACCCTACAACAAATCTTCAACAGGACTCTGCGAAATCTAACGATCTCTCAAGGAATGAATCTCGCTATAATACCAATCTGGCGTAGCCATGGTAGGAGGGTCCTCAAAAGAGAACAATATGGACCATGTAGAAAGAGTAACACAACAAAAGAAACAAAAAATATGGAGGAAAATGCATATTCAAATATTCTCATTAACATAAATCTCAATTACATTCGGCTGACAACATCTAGGCTTACAGATTAGCTCATGGGCCTGATAAAACATGCTAAAAAATACAACTTCCCAATATGCTCCAATATGCGAGCGAAACATATCAGATCTATATTATTCTATCAATCTAATTCTGCCTATTCTAATGATCTATTACAGGCTTTATATCATATCCACAGGTCGAGAATCTTCTACTTCAACCAAAGATCATTACAATCTCCAAAGAAAGAAAATGTAACGTGCACATGAATAGTTTGGCCTCAAATTTGAATTACTCTTCAACATGTGCATAGGATGAAGTGTGCAACTATAATGAAGGTTAGGGACACTCCACAGAACAATTCAAATCACACTATTAAGATCCACAAGTCACGGGAAAGATCCACAAGCCATCGAACTAGCTGAAAGGTTTGAAAATTATTCTAGTGTCGGTTCAAGAAACTGTCACTAAATCTGGAAGCAATAACTTTCCAGAAAAATATCCAATCATGCTCAAATCTTGGAATAAGGAAAATGAACATGTCCACGATGTAAACAAAGATCCACAAGGTCTGGTGAGAAAATATGATGAATCCACCAACATGAACTGAGCAAGAACAAAACAAGAACAAAACTAAAATAAAATATTTTTGGTTGATGCAAGATTGCCAAGAACTAAGGATGCTCCTACATCACTAAGTGTATATGTAGACTATTTTATTCTTTTGCAACCATCACCACTACATGGAAATCATAAATGAAATAATATTGTTGAGCCTATTGAACAACAATCAACAATGTGTGGGTATCAACTCCTTCATATGCTTATTCTTTTGGAAGGATAGATGTTATTAATCTCAGCCTCTCACCAAACCCTTGAGCAAGAACATACATTATACACCATTGTGTTCAATGGTTAGATTAATGTTTCATATTACAGTTAATATGCATCCTATCATTCTAAGAATTCCATGCAACCATTCCCAATAGTGCCTTATTGAAAAAAACATAAACTGTTTAATCGCCTTGCAGCCATCGCCACTATATGGAGATCATAAATGAAACAATATAGCTAAAGCCAAAGAACAAAAATCAACAATTCCTTATGGAAAATATCATAAGCTATATAACCTAAACTGTTTTATTTCCTTCCAACCATCACCGCTACACAAAAAGGTGCATCTAACTTCAGATAAATATATATCGATATGGATTTTGTTTTGCAACTGCATATATATGCATTGCATGTGTTGGATGCATATGTAGGAATCTGTTGCTTGTTAATCCGATAGGCTTATTTCAGGAACACTGAGGCTGTGAATTTCATCAGCCTTCCCAGTTTTCCAAACTTCCGTCGTGCAACTCTTGGTCAGATGGAAAAAAGGTGGCAAGTTTGAAAATTAAATAAATGAAAAAACAAATGTGTTTGGCATGTTGATAGAAAAGGCCAGTAAAATTGAACACTGGCTGGCAGGGCTTGGTGCTTTAACATTAATTGATGTATGCTTTCCGTATAGTGGCAATGGTTTGGTGATGGTTGTAATAACACCTATGATTTAAAACTTGAGAAAACATGGTCAAGCAATAAAATAGTTTGTGCAATTTTTGATCAGCCATTGTTGGGTGTCGTTCTCTAGCTTTACCTACTATAAGAGCTCTGAGCCACCAAAATGACTTTCATATTATTTTCCCTATGTGCAAATATGTATGTATGTGATATTAGATGTAGAAAACATTCATATATACTCCTTCATATATTTATTCTTTTGGGATTACCAATTTAATCCACTTTTTTTATTGGGAACCACTTATGTATATTGTCTACATCTAATTCCACATACACACATTTCTACACATACTTTTTATGTATATATATATGCAAGAAAAAAAATTCTACATATGCATCCAAACTAATATATATGTATCTGAAGTTAGATGCACCTCTTTGGTTATTACTTCTTTCAGCCTCAAAAAGCAATTCTAAGCATGGTAGGTTGTATATTAAGTGTAATATGAAACATTGATCTAATCATTGAACATAGTGGTATATAATGTATGTTCTTGCTTAGGGGATTTTGTGAGAGCCTATGAGTCTACATAACCCAATATGGTAAGGTGGAGAGGCCTTCTTTTGTTGTGTTTCATTGTATATTTCCTATGTGCAGATGTGTATGTTTATGAGATTAGATGCAGACAATATTCATATGTATGGCATGTTGTTTATTAAGTCTGATATTAAACATTGATCTTAGAATTGATTATCGTGCTACAAAAATTATCTTCTTGCTTGGGGGTTTGTTGAGAGCCATCAAGGATCCATGACGCAATATGGTAGGGTGGAGAGCAAGCCTTATTTTAGTGTTTTTCATTTTATTTTCCCTATGTGAAGATATGTTTCTATGTGAAATTAGATGCAGCCAATATTCATATATAGTCCTAATGTACATTCCTTTCCCACAAAAATT
This sequence comes from Sequoia sempervirens, assembly GCA_007258455.2. Lineage (NCBI taxonomy): Eukaryota > Viridiplantae > Streptophyta > Pinopsida > Cupressales > Cupressaceae > Sequoia > Sequoia sempervirens. The sequence continues at coordinate 10,199 of VDFB02234720.1, forward strand.
AATTACTACTTAGCACAGCTTGACCCTCTATCCATTCATCCAAAAATTGCTAGACATTGATCTCAACATTGATTATAGTGCTAGACAATTTATCTTCTTGCTCAGGGGTTTGTTGAGAGCCCTCAAGGCTCCATGGCACAATATGGTAGGGTGGAGAGAATGCCTTCTTTTAGTGTGTTTCATTTTATTTTCCCTATGTGCAGATATGTTTCTATGTGAAATTAACATTCATATATGGTCCAAATGTGCATTCCTTTCCCACAAAAATTAATTGCTACTTGGCATAGCTTGCCCCTATGTCCATTCATCCAAAAATTGGTGAAACATTTGATAGAATGGGTATATATGTTTCAATTGACAGTTGCATTTTTCTTGTTCAAGAGTAGCATTGCATATTTATTTAAATTGTTGTTGTTAACTGAAACATTTTGTACCTATTCTTGTGTGAAGTAATTGTCTCGGGCCTATGATTTCCAAGTTGTTTTTGTGAAAAAAAAAAGAAAAAACAATATCCAAAACATATGTGAAATTAGATGCAGCCAACATTCATATATAGTACTGCCTATTATGCATACAAGGAATGCAACACATATATATACTTACAAAACAAAATCTATACTGATATATGTGTATCTGAAGTTACATGCACTTTTTGAGGCAAGATGCTCTATTTTATAGTCTTCAACAAATTTTTTTTATATGTGCACATGTATATCTCTTTAGCTGCATTGTTGCTCTTTAAGTTGGTGTTTGCAAGATGCTCTATTTTATGGCCTTCAACCAAATTTTTTTTCTATGTGGACATGTATATATATGAAATTGGTTACAGACAACATCCATATATATACATTTTTTAAAGTTCTACTTTCCTTTCTTTCTACCTGTCATGTCCATATGCACATATGTTTACAACTTTTCCTCTTGATTCTTCTCGTCCATCATGCTACTAAACAATTGTGCTTTTTGACTTGGCTTAATCTCTTTAGCTGCACTATTGCTCTTTAAGTTGGTGTTTGTGTTGGTATGTGGACTGATCATGCTATCTTGTATCTTGTATAGCCCATGGTAGCCCATGAGTCTTGTACCCTAACACCCCACCATCCTCATGGGGGTCGAGAAAATTTGGGCCCACAGTGGGGGTTAGGGGCTGCTCTGAGAAATTTTTGCCATTTTTTAGGTGTAGGTATTTGAAAAGGGAAAAATCTCGAAAAAGAAAGAAAACCGACTTTATAAAACCCTAATTCTGGAAGCTTCTAAAAGCTTGTTAAAGGGGTTGGGATGGGGGTTACAGTATGAGGAAAAACGTGATTATTCGCGAGATTGTAATAGGTTTTGCACTGGATAATAAAAGGATTGGATGGCTGCGGTTTGGTGGATGTAGCCCAGATTGGGTGAACCACGTTAAATTCTCTGTGTTATGATTTATTCTGTGTATGTTTTAGTTTCTCTGTTTATTATTTAAATTTGCATTTAATTGTTAGATATCTGCCATCTCTAACCCTAATAGTTTGCAAGCATTTTATTTTCTTCGTCATATTATGGTTCTACGCTCTTCAAACATGTTCAAGTTCTAGTCCTACATCAAGTGTGGAAAAAAAAAGCCAACAAAATTCCAAAGAACCCAACTCTATTATGTGTAGCATAGAGACTACATCTGTGAAAATTGTCAGCCCAAATAGTTGCAACAAACACCCACACTAGCTCGTCCTTCCTTGGCTAATTTTTAGAATGATAGCCTATATATTAAGTGTAATATGAAAAATTGATCTCACCATTGATCGCAGTGGTGGATAATGTATATTTTTTCTTGGGGGTTTGGTGAGAGCCTATGAGGCTCCATGACCCAATATGGTAGGGTGGAAAGCATGTCTTCTTTTGTTGTGTTTCATTTTATTTTCCCTATGTCCAAATATTTACATATATATAAGTTTGCATCTATCTATATATGTATATTGTCTACATCTAATCTAACATACATACATTTCTACATGTACCTTTTGTGTGTTTATATACCCAAGCAATAGATATCTACATATGCAACCAAAGCATGCAATGTAGATATATGCAATTGCAAAGAAAAATCTATACCGATATATATGTACCTGGAGTTAGATGCAACTTTTTACTTTTAATTTCTTTCAGTGTCAAAAAACAATTCTTAGAATGATAGGTTGTATATTAATTGTAATATGAAACATTGATCAAACCATTGATACATCCAATGCATGAAATACATTTATATGCAGTTGCAAAACAAAATCTATCCTTATATATATATATATATATATATATATGAAGTTAAATGCACCTTTTTAGTTATTATTTCTTTGAGCCTCAAAAAGGAATTCTTAGAATAATAGGCTATATATAAAGTGTAATATGGAACTTTCATCTAACCATTGAACATAGTGGAGAGCAGGAAAACTTGAAAAAACATATTCGTTTCCCACAAAAAAAAATTCAATTTATGGTTCGCTCTTTTATAACCATTGTAGATTGTGGTTTATGTGATTATGGAGGAAAACCACAAACCGTTGTCATGTGTGTGTGAGAGGAATTTTTTTTTTTTTGGTTGCATCACATTGTTTATCCTTTTTGCATCAATATACTCGGCCTGCAAAGCAACCCGTATTTTCCAAAAGTGTTAGAGGAAAAACACACACAATCCTTATCACCATGAAAGTCTTCCAAAAAACTCCAGTCATTCCTCAAAGCTCTCATGGCAGGTAAACCCAGAGAATGACACCCAACAATGCCTTATCAAAAATTGGAAAGTGTTATTACAACCATCGCCAAACCATCGCCACTATACGGAAAGCATAAATAAATTAATGTTGAAGTGCCAAGCCCTGCCAGCCGGCGTTCAATTTCACTATCCTTCTCTATCAACGTGCCAAGCGCATTTATTTTTAATTAAGCCGATGAATAATTAAATTAAAAAAATGTTGATGTGTCAAGCCCTGCCAGGATGAGCATACTGAATGACATGCCATGTAATTCATAAACATGAAACTATTTTTTCCTGATGAGCATGTTGCTTTTGCAAACAGAAATCTGCATAAATGTAATCATGGGATATGCAATTCATTGGTTAAATATTTGTCAAACATGTATTGCATTTAAGATTGTGAGGATGATGAAACAAAGGAGCTATTTTGGCCTGTAGAGAATGCAGGGAAATTCTACAAAATTCGTGGCATTTGTCATGACTTAAAAATTCATGGCATTTTCTAAGAAATTACAAGTCATGTTGTTTTCTATGGATTTTGTAGCATTTCTGACTGCATGCACTGGAGGGCAATAGTGTTTTGATGCATGTGCCTTAGATTTTTCACATGATGATTATGTGCATTGCATGTTGCGTATACGTCTACTTTAGCATGGGTGCTCCAAAAAATATGTTCATCACTCCCAACTATATAATGTTCGCATATCAATAAAAAATTCGATGAACCAATTGTAAATATTAAATATGGTAGGTTGGAGAGCAGGCCTTATTTTGTTGTGTTTCATTTTATATTTCCTATGTGGACATGTGTATGTTTGTGAGATTACATGCAAAAATTCATATGTATGATAGGCTATATATTGAGTGTAATATTAAACACTCATCTCAACATTAATTATAGTGCTAGACGATTTATCTTCTTGCTCAGGGATTTGTTGAGAGCCCTCAAGGCTGCATGAAAAAATATGGTAGGGTGGAGAGAAAGCCTTCTTTTAGTGTGTTTGATTTTATTTTCTTTTCCCTTTTTCACAATGTCTATCACATCAAAACAACTTTTGTTCTTCATCCTGCTCTTCCTTGACCATTTAAAACTTCACAAAACATATTTGTTTCCCACAAAAAAAATTGCCATTTACGATTTGCTCTTTTATAACCATTGTAGATTGTGGCTTATGTGATTATGTAGGTCAACCACACACCGTTGCCATGTGCTTGTTAGAGGGCAAACAATTTTTTGGTTGCATCACATTGTTTATCCCTACAAGCACATGGAAATGTTGTATGTTGCTCCATTCAACAAAACCATTTTCAATGTTATGGTTGGCTTGGTTTTCATGTTGTACATGTCTACATTTTTTTGCTTTCTGGGTATTGCTTCTTATATGTACCCATGTTTGTTGAACAGATTCTTACATATGCATCCAAGTCATGCAATGCCTATATATGTACTTGCAAAACAAAATCTATACTGATATATAGGTATCTGAAGTTAGATGCACCTTTTTAGTTATTATTTCTTTGAGCCTCAAAAAGGAGTTGTTAGAATGATAGGATGTATATTAATTGTAATAAGAAACATTGGTTTCACCATTGATCAAAGTTATGGAGAATGTATGTTCTTGCTAGGGGGTTTGGTGAGATCCCATGAGGATCCATGACCCAATGAGGTAGGGTGGAGAGCAAGCCCTCTTTTGTTGTGTTTCATTTTATATTTCCTATGTGCACATGTGTATTTTTGTGATATTAGATGCAAACGACATTCATATGTATGATAGGTTGTATATTAAGTGTAATATTAAACATTGATCTCAACATTGATTATAGAGCTAGACAATCTATCTTCTTGCTGGGGGGTTTATTGAGAGCCCTCAAGGCTCCATGACACAATATGGTAGGGTGGAAAGCAAGCCTTCTTTTAGTGTGTTTGATTTTATTTTCCCTATGTACATATATCTCTCTATGTGAAATTAAATGCAGTCAATGTTTATATATAGTCTTGTCTATTATGCATGCAAGAGATACAATGCATATATATATATATATACTTACGAAGCAAAATCTATACCAAAACATATGTTTCTCAAGTTAGATGCATTTTTTCCAGCTTTTGCTGGTTGGACATCTATTTTCTTTTCCCTTTTTCCCAGCTGCTTATAGAAGTGATTATACATTGAGACAACATGCTCTGGTTTTTAATCTTTGACCAAATTTTTTTATATGTAGACATGTATGTATGTGAAATTAGTTACAAACAACATTCATATACATTTTCATTTAAACTTGTTGATCCATATATATATATATATATTTGCAACTTCTGCTCTCCTTACTTCCTTTCCATCACACCCATATGCACTTGTGTTTAGAACTTCTTCTCTTGGTTCTTGTCACCCATCATGCTAGTAAACAATTGTGATGTTTTGAGTTGGCTTGATCTCTTTAGCTATACCATTGTTCTTTGAGTTGGTGTTTACAAGCACTTTATTGTTTTCCCCATATTATGGTTGTAGGCTCCTCAACCCTATTCAAGTTCCAGTCCTACATGAAGTGTGGACCCAAAAAAGGTAGTAAAACACCAAAGAAACCAAATCTATTATGTGCAACATAGAGACCAGATCTGTACAAGTCATCACGCCAAATACTTGGAACAAAGAGTTGTCGTAGTTTGTTCTTTCTTGGCCCTACCTAATCAAGAGGCTATGCTGCAATTGTTATCGAGCTTGTTAGAAACACATGACCCTTTGCAGCTTGCACATAACCTTCCCAATGAAGGTGCCTCGAAAGTGGGCAGATGTGAATCTCAATACAACCTTTCTAGGCATGGCTTGGCACCCGCGTTGTCCGCCCATCACCATTTTAAAAGTATGTTTGGAGATCCTTTTTGCGCTACAATTCAGTCCCTCCACTGGCGCATTGATGCTTTGTCTGATTTGAAAGTTTGTAGTGTTTGCAAGGAAAGCTACATTGGCATGGAAGTGCGAGCATCCAACCCGGACGTTGTTTCCAGTGTTGTGCTTCTGAAAAGGGTGTTCACCAATTCAGTTCAATGAACAAGATAGACCCAGGACCATAGCCTCCTGTCCTTGCAAATTTGACTCAGGTTGAAGAAATGCTTATAGCTAGAGTTGCTCCAGTTTTGCAAGTGACCCATGCTAGAGGAGGCCAATACAAATATAGTAGCCATACTATAAGCTTCCCTCAAGACATCAAAGCCATTACAACTTTGTTGCCACGTTTCCTACATGATATTGAAGTGGTCATTGTTCAAAGAACTGGCATTCAAGGAACAAACTATGATTGCTATGTTGACAAACATAATGTCATGGCTGCATTGATATACAAAATTGAAAATGGTCCATACTATAGTGATGTTGCAATTGATTGTGATGCTTTAAATTTGTTTCCTGCTACAAGTACTGAAATCTCCAATCTTTTGCACACAATGAAAGAACCAGTAGAGAACATAGCTGAACTAGTAGCAACATTTGAAATTGTTGCTGATGAGGAAACTGAGCTTGAGGACTCATCATCATTTATTCCATTATTGCCCAACCCTCCTCGAGAATTGCAGGCAATTAGAGAAGCTTTGCAGATTGAAGACATTAGTCAAGATACTTTTCCTTGGCCTAAGATAAATTCTAACCCTATCAATGAATCCAACACATAAGGGTTATTAAGAAAGGCTTTTCCAACATTGTTCCCCATTGGAACAATGATGCCCCTATAGTTGAGAAGCATACAAATTCACTTACATGAATATGCCTTGCACTTGATGAGATACTATGATAATAGATTTGGGAGGCATGTCAAATTTAGCTATTACCTTTATAATTTAATAATGAGGCATCGAAGCCAACAATTGGCTTTTGTCTTCATGAAAGCAAACTTGGAAGAGACGATCCCAAAGTCTTTCGTTGCACCGTGATAATTGCTCCAGGATGTACCAGACACCCAAATTGCAAACCAACTCGTTCAGTTTGGTGTATCCTTGAGAGGGATGCGGTCATATTGGGGCAAGTGTCAGCAAGAGCTCGCTGCAATGATCCACCAGCTTGGGACAACGACTCTTTTTTTCACTTTGAGCTCCACAAACACAAAATGGCTTGATTTGCCTAAGGTCCTTGATCTTGGTGCTCAAAAACATGTGCCATATGCTTGAAGACACTTCACAGACAATGTTTTCCATAACTCACATGTAATGGCTTTGTACATGCACTTGTGGTTTACCATTTTTCATGAGGAAGTTCTTGAGAGGATTTTCCATACAAAGGATTATTGGTATAGGTATGAGTAGTAGCACCATGGATCAACACATGTCGATGGTTTCTTGTGGCTCCCAGCTGCCCTGAATATGGACATCCTTGATTGGTCCAGCCCACATGAAGTTCAACAGGAAAGAGTATTCTTTGATCGCTATGTTTCAGCATGGAATCCTCGTTCCCTAGAATAACTAATATCAAGAGTCCACCGCTCTTCCCTAGAGGACCCATGTTTGCTTGACACTTCGCAAATTGCTTGCATGGACCCAATGGTGGATTATGAACAACTGGTGAACATGGTGCAAAGGCATACCAAATGTACTCAATACACATGTCTTAGGAAAAAAGGCCAACAATTGCAATGTTGCTTGGAATGCACAACCATTGTCGACATTGACAATTGACAATGGATCAAAAAAATCCTACAAGCCAGCAAGAAATGATGAGCGCCTTAATATCCACAACCTTGAGATGCTTGCGATCTGGCGAGCAAACGTTGATTGTCTGCCAATCTTGTCAAGACAAATTGTGCTAAACTACATTTCCAAATATGCATCAAAGTTTGAAAATAAGTTTGAAAGCTATATTGATATCTTACAGAGGCTTGCAAATACAAATTCATTTGGGGATAAAGTATTGATTTCCTATCAAAGTTCATGATGAACTTGGTTGTAGATCGTGACATTGGTGCACAAGAAACATGCCATATGCTGCAAAAGTTTCCCCTTGTCATGTCAATCCGACATTTCCTATCTTTGATGTGAGTAGGAAAACCTTATACCATTTGAAAACAACTGATAATGGTGAAGAGCTTGCAAGTAGTTATATTCACTATTACATGCAAAGACCAGCTGACATGGACACTCTATCCCTTATTCAATCTACACAATTGTACACTCATCAGAAAATCACAAAGGCAGAGCTTGGCACTTGCAACCACACCCTGCTATGATCATTGTTTACCCATTATTCAAGTCTACCCCTCCTGAGCATTGTGATACATTTGAAACATTTTGTTGGTTGTAATTTCTCTTATACAAGCCATTTTGAAACGTCAAAGTAGATATAGGCCTCACCAAAGATAGTATAACAAATAACTGGAGGCTATTTCATGTTGTTGGCTATCATCCTTGGCATGTCAATAGAGTTATTTCTCCCCCCACCAATCAAAAAGAAGGTGATAGTGATACCAACAACACCCAATCTTTGCCTCTCGTAGATGAATACAAATGGGAATTTCTTTCTTCCCTCAGTGCTACAAACAGTGTCTGCTTGGACCAGCTACAGCTATTAGGTAAGCGAGACTTTGATTTAAATCACATGTGGGACACAAATGATGTTCCTGATATTTTGCATAGCATTGATGTAGAGTTCATCTCAACAAGTAAATTGCATACAACTGAAGATAGTCTTTTCCCACCTACTGCACCTGCACTTTGTCATTAGCTATCGCCTAAGCAAGAGCTTGCTCTAAATATTATTAAACAACACCACCTTGGCCCATCTTCATCATCACCATTGCGTATGATTATTCAAGGTACTGCAGGTACAGGTAAATCATTTCTTATAGACAACATCCAAAGAATGCTAAATACAACACCAAATTGAAGAATGAATCCTTTGCTTGCTTTAGTGCCAACAGGGGTGGTCACTTACAATATACATGCCTCTACAATGCATATAGCTCTTCAAATACCAATTAGAGATATGAATTTGTTGCAAGGACAACCATTGACCATATTTCAAGAGGACTTTGAAAACATTAAGTATATCTTAATTGATGAAATGAGCTTCTTGGGACCCAAGTTGTTACTGAAAATAGATAGTCGATTGCGGCAAGCATTTTTTGCTAGACATATGGAACCATTTGGTGGTGCCTCTGTTATACTTGTGGGTGACCTCACACAATTGCTCCATGTTTTGGATAGGCCTATCTAGGCTTCTCACTCCACAACCTTGGATCTTTGGCACACTTTTAATGTTGTTGTCATGCTTGACACAGTCTTCCACCAACATGGATAGTCCGATGCACAGCAAGAGTTTTGTACACTCCTTTTGAATATTTGAAATACTTAGGCATCACAAGCTGATTGGAAAACTCTTATGAATAAAACAAACGTCATGATTTTAGCTCAACAAAACAAAGAGTTTGATGCAGCTATTCACTTATTCCCAACAAATAGCTTGGTCATCTTGCACAATAGAAAAATTCTTAAACAGTTAAATGTTACCATTGTAATCAATATTACTGAAACTACTTAGCAAAATACACCTGATTATGGCGATGATGAGCAACTTCAAGCAGAGCTCTTACTTGCAATTGGTGAACAAGTTATGTTAACAACAAATCTTTGGTTGGTAGCTGGCTTGGTCAATGGATCATTGGGTATTGTCAATTATATTGTATATGCTACGGGTGCTAAACCAGTGCCTCAACCACCTCAATATGTTGTTGTGCACTTCCCAAACTACATTGGCCCAGCATGGGATCAAGACAACCCAAAAGCCATCCCCATTCCCCCAATCACACAAGGTTGTCGAACACAACTCCCCTTGGCAATGGATTGGACAATAACAATACATAAATATCAAGGCTTGACATTGGAGAAAGCTACAATAGATATTCAAACTAAAGAAAGACAAGGACTAACATTTGCAACTCTTTCCTATGTAAAATCAATTGTAGGAATACGCATAGATCCACCTTTCTCTTTTGACAAATACTCTAGATTATGTGCCAACAAATACAATGCACTCCGAATAAAAGAAGGGGATCACCTCCAATAGCTCTGTCCATTTCCATCATGATGAAATATTTTTTGTTCTTTTCGGTAACTATATCACTTTTCCCTTCCCTTTTCATTTCAATGCATTTAGAATTTCCACCGTTTCTAATTGTTCAATTCCATATGTAACTTGAATCAGTGCTTCCTTCTCGTTCCCTCCATAGTGCAGTTCCAACCACTACCACCAAGCTAGCCAGAGTTTTGCTTCTACGATGATTACTAAGAGAAGTTGCAACTACACTCCAGTTATATACAAGGTAAGGCTATATGTAATTTATTCCATCTCTTTTCCCACAACTACATTTTAAATTCTTTGTCATAAATGATACAACTATATATACTTTTAATAATGTATCTTCCTTTCTCTTTTGACACATACTCTAGATTACGTGCCAACAAATACTGTGCACTCCAAATCAAAGAAGAGGATCGCCTCCAACAGTTGTGTGCATTTCCATCATGATGAAATGTTTTTGTTATTTTTGGTAACTAAATCACTTTTCCCTTCCCTTTTCATTTCAATGCATATAGAATTTCCACCATTTCTAATTATTTGATTCCATATGTAACTTGACTCACTACTTCCTTGTCGTTCCCTCCATACTGTAGTTCCAACCACTCCCACCAAGCTAGCCAAAGTTTTGCTTCTATGGTGATTACTAAGAGAGGTTGCAACTACACTCCAGTTATATACAAGGTAAGGCTATAGGTAATTTATTCCATCTCTTTTTCCACAACTACATTTTAAATTCTTTTTCATAAATGATACAATTGTATATACTTTTAATAATACAGTATAACATTGATTTCAACTCTACAAAATCCACAAGTGCCAGAACAAAATTATATGGGACTTGTAATCGTAAAGATACTGCATCCTGCTCCATGCACAAGGTATGTCTGCATCTTATTTATTTGATCTCTTCTATTGCAAGTGCATTACATATTATTTGTTATAAATTATAGAACTGTTTATGTTTCCTAATTTAGATATTGACTAATAATGACACACATTCATTGCACTAAACTAGACACATTTTCCTTTGATTTTTGCATAATATACTTAGGTCAAACAAATTCAACGATAAGAAGAATACTACAATGGACATAATGATAATGATCATATCATCGAAGAAGCAGCGTACAACCACTGACTGCCAATATGGGCTATTTATATTTGTTAAATGCTTCACACTTCCATTTACTAGAAATGTTGCTCTTCATTTATAACATTGCCTATGGTTGTTCTTGATTATCAAGGAATATTTTTGGGATTTCAAATAACTTCAAAATATTCTCCTGTGTGTAGTTCTATTAAAAAAAGATGCAACTTTTTAGTTATTATTTCTTTCAGCCTCACAAAGGAATTGTTAGAATGATAAAAAAAAATCTATACTGATATATAGGTTTTAGTTATTATTTCTTTGAGCCTCAAAAAGAAAATGTTAGAATGGTAGGCTCTATATTAGGTGTAATAAGGAACATTGGTTTCACCATTGATCAGAAGGGTCAACAATGTATGTTCTTGCTACAGAACAACAATCAACAATGTCGTATCAAAAATATCATTAACTTTTTTCGAAATACTATTTTCAAAATCCTCTATAAAGGGTTTTTTCCAAAGTACCTCTTCCCCCTTCCTTTAAAGGGGTTTTCCAAATGAAAATCTTCTCGCTTGCTTTCTTTCAGCTTCCTTCTTTGTCGAACCACTGCAAAAAGCAAAGAAAACTATCACAGACGGAAAAAACCACAAAATAGAGGAATCATGGATCACAGTGCTGATAGCAGCTGGACTTACTATTTTTGAAATCCTCTACAAAGGGTTTTTTCCAAATGTATTAGCTACCATTGTGTTCAATGGTTAGATCGATGTTTCATATTACAGTTAATATACAGCCTATCATTCTAATAATTCCTTTTTGACGTTGAAAGAGATAATAAGTAAAAAGGTCCATCTATGTTCAGGTACATATATATCGGTATAGAATTTTCTTTGCAAATGCATATATCTGCATTGCATAATTTCGATGCATAGATATACTTGTCGTGGCGATGGCTGCAAGGAAATAAAATATTTTATGCTATTTTCCATAAGGCATTGTTGATTGTTGTTCTGTGGACGAGAATAAATTATTTCATTTATGGTTTTTGTCTACTGACAATGTTTGCAAAGCAATAAAATAGTTTACGTTGTTCTCGATAAGGCATTGTTGACAGTTTTTGTGTGACTTATGGAAATAGTTTGTGCTATTTTCCATAAGCCACTGTTGATTATTGTTCTCTAGCTTTAGCAATATTATTTTATAAACACTCAACAATTCCTTATTAGAAATAACATAAACTATTTAATTCATTTATAACCATTCCCAACAGTGGCTTATCGATAACAACATAAACTCTTGTTAAATGATAAATAATTGTTATCTCCTTGCGTACACATAAGGGAGGTGCTTATTATACAGGTCATGGTGTATATCATTTCATGATTATTTTATCATTTTCAAGGGGACATTTAAAAGATTATTCTTGCAAGTCAAAGTGCATAGACTTTTGAGCATTCTAAAAAATAAGGTAAATATCATGGATACCGACAAAGGTGTAAGTGTTTGATTAACACATGTGATGTGTTAGGTCTCAAAAATGCAGGTTTGAACCACGAGAGGTTGCCAAGCTCTCACAACATTTTTGGCTAACATATAAGGCCAAATGATGAATTTGAACCTTCTACTCTTTAGGCTCTACCAAACCTAGGCGAGTATACCTTTATAGTTGAAGTAGATTTAGAATTGAATGACTTTATTGAATTGATGGATCTATCACTATGGCACAAATGTAATAGATGATAGCTTTCTAGTTACTTTTACTCCTACTGCATGAAAAATAAAAGTGTATATATACTTTGTTTTTATGAAATTTATTTTCTAGGGTGTGATAGATCAATGCCTTCTATCCACATGGGCAATGGATTCAAAAATCAAGAATAACATGTGTTTCTTTTTTTTGGCTTAACTCTAGCTGCTAGGCACTTTGAGAATGAGGTTCAATGACTGGCATAAAACTTCACTGAATTTATGACTTCCATAAATTATGCTTGAATATTTCCTTACCAGGTTCTTCTTCAATTATCCAAAAGAAATCCTTAAATCATTGTGATTCATTCAAAAGAATTTAAATCTGACTTGCAGACACCAATTGATTAAATCACACAAAATGAGAATACATTTTGATAAATTAGAAATATACTTGATGTACTGATTTAAATGATTAAAAGACCTCAAGTTGGAGAAAACTAGATAAAAATATCAATAATTGCATCACAAAAATTGAACACCAAGAAAGGATTTCACCAGTTAAAACATTATCTCCATTGCTTTGCTTCAAAAGGTTTGTACATTATATGCATCCCCTGTTTTGATTCTCTCCCTTTTCTAACTTTTAATTCCAATCCCTAATTCTAAGCCTTTTTTGATACAATATTATTTTACATATATACATAGTAATTTTAGGGTTATGATCCTTGGCTTGTTCACTGCATCTCTTCAATATTCTTCTTCTTTGGCAAAAAAATTTAATTAATTGCCTTCGGCAAATTAAATATTTCAATTAATCTTCATTTTTCATCTTCACGAAAAAATTAATTTCCGTAATTTCCCACTGCTGGAAATTTCTCTTTTACCCCTTCATGACTTTTTGGTGTAAATTTTTTCTCTCCCGGTGAAAAGTATTTACTTGTATGCATTCACTATATTTACATGGTGAGATAATCATCCACCCTTTATTTTTTTACCTTTCAATGCATATCCACTTCAAATAATTATCTCCCCATAATTTTCATATTAGATTTTTTCTTCCCCTGGATATTTGATTATATTAAAATAATTTGTTTCATTTACATCTCCTTGAAAATATTTTCGCTATTTCCCTCTCTTCAAATTCATATTTCACCAATGTATTTATCTTCATTATATCTTCATGGTGAAATAATCACCCATTCTCCCTAGGTGAAAATGTTTTCACAAAATCAAATTTTCACCTTTTAAAATCACATATCCCAAACATATTTGGTGAATATCATATTTAACCACATCTTAACTTGTGAAATTTTTCACTTATACTCCATTCCTTACACTCTTTTCTTTCACTGCACACCCACTAACATTTCTGAGACCTGTGGTAATACGGGGAGACTCACTGCATTCTTTAATAATGCTTCCTTCTATGCATTCCCCTACACATATTCCAAGAATTAACTTTAGTATATCTCGTTTTCCAAATATAAAAGTATTCACCATATTTTTATTTGCAATGTATCTTGCACCCTTTCACATTTCATACTCCATCGCAATACCGCGAGTCTTTTCCCTAGCCTTTGTGGGAATGTGGGAAAGCCACCGCACTACCGCTCTGGTTCTTCAGTATTCTTGCGGTGACGTGGGAATCTCTACAATTTTCCTTTTATCTATTCCAAAGAAGCTTCTTACACTGTCATAAGCCATCACAATCACTCTTGGAAGCTAAATAATCTGTGTTCCTTGTGTATGCTTCCATATTTTGAGTACATGTTTGGCCGGCGTATCTATCACGCATTGTCCAAAAGCCTTTCATCTGATACCTTTATTTATAAAGTGCCTCGCTTATATTGCTAACAGTGATACCAACAAATAATCTCAACAACCATTAGAGGGCGTATAGGTTCTTTCAACAAGAACTGGAAGTGTAGTGACAACATGATGAAGGAGAAATCCTAACAATTTAAAAGACAAAGAGCTTTTCAAACTCTGAATTGATGACTCTGTGGATTTGTCGCTCTTGTGTTTTTACTCACTCCTAAAACGCATATAGCGAATATGCAATGATGATTTTTCATCTATCGCTATCTCCCTCATGAGTACTTTCATCCTCACCCATCTATAGATACTTTTCTCATTTTATGTCCAGGGTTAGCTTCTTGCCATGGTCTCGATTCTATTGTATTCACATTACTTTCTTCTTCTTAAGATAAAAATAATTATGGCCGTTGAACATCAAAAGAAGCCAATAAAATAGTTGCCTTTTCAAAACATACATCCATCTACTAGAGCCGAAGTTCTTGGCTAGGGCTACCCAAAATTTGGTCAATCGAGCAACAGTTGGTTCTAAAAATTTGTGTTATCTGTATGGGAAGATTATATCTCTGTGAAAATGTACCTTTGAATAGCATAGAAATGAGTATTTGACTTGCCCACACTTGAGATATCTTTGTTCAAATATGACAATGAATGGCATAGACAAAATGTTTTCCTGTTTGATTCAGTAAAGGTGGATTAGATACCACACCAAGGTACATGTGTTGTCAAGTGCGCACACTTGGAGATGGATGTATATCAAATTTTGCAGGAGTATGCATTCTATGACACATTGCTTATGGAATTATAACAAACAAGAGGGAAATAGTCAAGGCCCACTAAAACAGACAAGGTTAGACAGTGCAAGTCATGTAAATCAATGGGGGAAAGAAGAATATTCATCGATTCTTGGAAGATAATAAGTTAGAAGGGACCTTGAAGGTGTGCATAG
The DNA here is from genome assembly GCA_007258455.2 of Sequoia sempervirens. Lineage (NCBI taxonomy): Eukaryota > Viridiplantae > Streptophyta > Pinopsida > Cupressales > Cupressaceae > Sequoia > Sequoia sempervirens. The sequence continues at coordinate 25,528 of VDFB02234720.1, forward strand.
TGACATTTTGGTTTTCAGCTTAACACATCTTGTTACACAATTCAGAATGTTGTATCCCCAGTTCAAAGTATCCTTTGGCTCAAGAATGACACTATGGGGCACTCTCTCTTCTGTTAACCCTTTATTTGACTCTGTTGCTTATGTGAAAAATGTGGAATACTCATATATGCTTTTGGCAAATAAGGCTAAGGTTTTCATCTTCATATAACCCTTTTTATTTTTGATTGTTGATACCATCTCTCTGTCAAAATACTTCTGAATGGTTTCATCTCCATAATCCCCTTTTGACATTTTGCATTGTGACAAAACAAATTAAGTAGCCTCCAAAATGGCTTTTGAAAATTGATCAAATGATATTGAAAAGCCATGAAAATGCACCAGTATGATGAACTATGATAGGGAAGTGTGGTGGAAAAATGGTTTTGCATCAGTTCATCAAGATTAAAAACTGTCAATGTTCAAAGTAGCTTTCTCAGTTATTTTCTCCAAAATTGCACCTGTCAAATTGTGTAAAACTCATTCAATTTTGGCTTTGAAAAAATATCAGATGATGCCCTGAAGTTCTGAAATTTGACATGGAGGTAGATTTTGGTGGAGAGAATCAAAGGCATCAGTCAGTTTGTTATGATCATCATCCATTTGCTTAATATTTACCCTCAAAGCTAACCATTTTAACAGATTTTTCACTGTACTGACAACAGATTTTCTCAAAACCCTTCAACTTGTCACTTTGAAACTTTGTCAAATCAGATCGTATGAAGCTGAAAACTGGCATGCACACTCATATGTAGTAGATAAACATGTCTGCAAAGTTATTTTTCTTGAAATTGTATTTATTTCATTTTGTGATTTTTCAAAGTGAGCCACTTAAGCAAATTTTTCAACTATACTTTTGAGTGCTAAAATCAAATTTTTGAATATGGGAACCTAAAATTTGCATGAAATTTTAGGCTCCAACAGAGGCTCCATCTAGGTATGTATGTTCCTTGTAGGAATAGAAAGAATTCAGACCACAAGCCTTTGTCCATGATTTGTATGATTTGAAGATCACACCACAACTAATGGCACTAGGCCACCAAAAAAGAAAAATCCATACTTCCCTCTGTCGTAAATTTTATTTTGATTTGAGCTCAGTGAATTCCCCTTGAAAGTATTCATGTCATCTTCCTTTCCATTTTTGTTGTCATAAAGATACTTGCAACTCCTTCCACCATTCTGATCTGGGCCATGCATCATGAAATGATATCCTTGTTGATTTGAAAGCTGAAAACATTCATTGCTCATCATATAGATGAGATTGATTTGCATAAGAAATTTGAAATCATTATGAGGCCATTTATGCAACCAAGAAATACAACTTTTATGTGCATGGGAAGAGAAACAATCATGATCATCTATGTCACTTATCTCAACATTTGAATGCTTCTCACATAAATCTGATAGCTCTGTCATATCAACACTGTCTGAAACATTTTGCATCTCTTCCATATCACCATTTGGAAATGACACCGAGTTCTGATTCATATTTTCATTATCATGCATATCTGAACCAATCAATGTTGGACTTCTATCACCCATGGTATGCAAATAAATGTCTTCTCTACATGAGCCCAAAACTTCTAAATCACATATCTCTTTTTGAATAGCTATAGATTCTTGATTAGCTTCAAAGGCTTCTCCATCACTTTGAGAGATGCGCATGGAGTCATATGAATCATCGCACAAAGTAATTTCACTATCAAAGCAAATGTAGGCTAGACACAAAACTTTAGAATCATCCTTGTGTGCACATGTCTAGTATTCAAGAGTTAGAAAATCTGAAATTTGCTCATTGCTGAGTGAACATGTTTCTTCTTCCATATCTTCTACTATTTCTCCCTCTTCTTGATCTCCATAAGAGCTGAAAATATCTCCTTGTTGTAAATCAAGATTCACATGATTGTCCTCAAACTATTCTTCATTGTGGCATGATACACAATCCTCTTCTATTTCAACTTCCAATTCATCAACATAGCAATTTTTAGGATCATCATAGTTACTCTCTTCACATGTTGATGTACTCTCATCTTCATTTGAGCATGTTTCATCCCCATCATGGAGTGGATTTGAAAACATAAAGAAATCATTTTGTGGCACACCTTGGCAAGACGTCATTTGAGATCCTTCTATTATTTGATCATACAATGGTTTTGAAAAAAATTCAAAACCACTTTCAAATGTGCAATCTTCTTGTTCATCAATCATGTCCTCATGGTTATTAGCTATAGATGAGTATGTCATGTGTTCTTTGTCAAGTGGATTCACTTCTTCATTGGCGTCTTCTACATTTTCTTCATCTTGGCTCTCATAAAAACTATCTTCCATGAACTCTTCTTAATTATTAATTGTGTCACCATGGCATTGATCTGAAAATATAGGTGCTATTTGTTCATCTTCACTTACTTTATCACCAATGTATTCCTCATGAAGTGTATCTTCAAGAACATCCTCATTATTGCAGTCCTCATCCAAGATGTATGATTGATCTTCCATATCATCATCATCTTCCAAATTTGAATAATTGTCATTGGAAATTTTAATTGCACACATTTCCTTTGTTTGTTTCATTGTTTGATCATCCATGATATCACAATTAGATTCATTGTTGACAGTGTCCATATACCTTGTCCCCTGTATGGCATCAATAATTTTATTCACTTGGTCAAAGGCATGTTGTTTTGATGACTCTTTCCAATAAACTAATTCAGGCTTCCATGCTTTTACAAACTGTGCAACAAACATGGGTCTTGTAGGCCTACAATGAGAAGGTAATTGCATACAGATATTTGTCATCCTGTTGTATATAGAGTTTTTATCTTCTCCTTCATATCTCCTTATGTCAAGAAATGCATCAAAGGGGGAAATTCCACATTATGATTCTGTGATGGAGTCTTGGCTTTGAGTATGTACATACTCATCTTCTTCCTCCTCAAGCTGCTGATTTTGACATGTATTTTCAAGAGAGTCCATATTTTTCTGCGTTGATTGATCAATTTCTACATATTATCCAATGATATGATTGGCACCATCCTCATACCTCTTCTTATCTATGATTTCAATTATCACATCTACTTGGTCAAAAGTGACTGGTTTTATTGACTTAGGCCAATGAATTGAATTAGGCCAATATACTTTCATGAACTACTCAATAAACATGGATGTGTTGGGCCTGTAATTAATAGGTATTTGTACACAGATATTCGCCATCTTGTTGAAGAGAGAGCATCCAGATTCCTTTTTGTGTTTCCTTATGCCATAAAATTCTTTTAAAAGACTGTGGCTTATCTTTTGAAAATGGATCGCAGGTTCTACATCAGGTGCAAATTGATGATAATGGATATAGGTTGGACTACGGTGTGTAGGGTATTGAGGTCGGTGGGCTAGGAAAACGAGGCCTTTTACACTTTGAAGATAACCCATTTTGAATAGAAATTGTATTGCTCATAGTATTCTTCATCAAGTTTTTTACCAGAGTTGCCACTCACTTTCTTAAAAGTGAGAAAAATGAAATTATTCTTGATTTTATCCCCAGTGGAATCTCCTCATTGCAAATGTGAAATTTATATTGACTCTTTAAATGGAAAGGCTGGAATCAAATTTTCAGAAGTTTTTCCCTTGCAGAGTCGCCAAACTATTAGGTCTCAAAAACATAGGTTTGAACCACGAGAGGTTGTCAAGCTCTCACAATGTTTTTGGCTAACGTACAAGGCCAAATGATGAATTTGAACCTTCTACTCTTTAGGCTCTACCAGACCTAGGTGGGTATACGTTTATAGTTGAAGTAGATTTAGAATTGTATGACTTGATTGAATTGATGGATCTATCACTGCGGCACAAATGTAATAGATGATAGCTTGCTAGTTACTTTTACTCCTATTGCATGACAAATAAAAATGTATATATACTTTGTTTTTATGAAATTTATTTTTTGGGGTGTGATAGATCAGTGCCTTCTATCCACATGGGCAATGGAGTCAAAAATCAAGAATAATATGTGTTTCCCTCTTTTGGCTTAACTCTAGTTGCTAGGAACTTTGAGAATGAGGTTCAATGACTGGCATAAAACTTCACTGAATTTATGACTTCCATAAATTGTGCTGGAATATTTCCTTACCAAGTTCTTCTTCAATTATCCAAAAGAAATCCTTAAATCACTGTGATTCATTCAAAAGAATTTAAATCTGACTTGTAGACACCAATTGATTAAATCATACAAAATGAGAATACATTTTGATAAATTAGAAATATACTTGATATACTGATTTAAATGATTAAAAGATCTCAAGTTGGAGACAACCAGATAAAAATATCAATAATTGCATCACAACAACTGAACACCAAGAAAGGATTTCACCATTTAAAACATTATCTCCATTGCTTTGCTTCAAAAGTTCTATACATTATATGCATCCCCTGTTTTGATTCTCTCCCTTTTCTAACTCCTAATTCCAATCCCTAATTCTAATCCTTTTTTGATACAATATTATTTTACATATATACATTGTAATTTTAGGGTTATGACCCTTCGCCTGTTCGTTGCATCTCTTCAATATTCTTCTTCTTTGGAAAAAAATATTTAATTAATTTCCTTCAGAAAATTAAATATTTTAATTAATCTTCATTTTGCATCTTCGCCAAAAAATTAATTTCGGTAATTTCCCACTGCTGGAAATTTCTCTTTTACCCGCTTCATGACTTTTTGGTGTAAATGTTTTCTCTCCCGGTGAAAAGTATTTAACCTATATGCATTCACTATATTTACATTGTGAGATAATCATCCACCCTTTATATTTTTACCTTTCAATGCATATCCACTTCAAATAATTATCTCCCCATAATTCTCATATTAGATTTTTTCTTCCCTTGTGCAAGATATTTGATTATATTAAAATAATTTGTTTCACTTGCATCTCCTTGAAAACATTTTTTCTATTTCCCTCTCTTCAAATTCATATTTCACCAATGTTTTATCTTCATTATATCTTCATGGTGAAATGATCACTCATTCTCCCTAGGTGAAAATGTTTTCACAAAATCAATTTTTCACCTTTTAAAATCACATATCCCACACATTTTTGGTGAATATCATATATTTAACCACATCTTCACTTGTGAAATATTTTACTTATACTCCATTCTTTACACTCTTTTCTTTCACCGCACACCCGCTAACATTTCTGAGACCTCCGTGGTAATGCGGGACGACTCACCCCATTCTTTAATAATGCTTCCTTCTATTGATTCCCCTGCACATATTCCAAGAATTAACTTTAGTAAATCTCATTTTCCAAATATAAAAGTATTCACCATATTTAGCCGATAGGCTATTCTATGTGGGGGAACCCCACCGGCATTTCCTACAGTCAGATGCTGGCGGGAACCCCACGAACTATTCCGGGAACGCCATATTCGTTTTAATTCTCGAGTGCTATGTCGTGGAAGGAATATCAGTCTCATCTCGTACACTTAACTTTTCTATTTTTTTACCTTTTTTTTCTGGTCTCGTACACTTTCTTTGTGTGTTACGCATTGATTTTATCTTTTAAAAAACTGCGCAGCCAAGTGCAATGGAGAGAAAGTGTTTTGTTTTTGCTGGCCACTTGCATGACAAAGATACTTAGTCTTAAGATTGCCCGATAAAATCGTATTCCACGTACAACCGGCAGAAAGTTGAAATTGCACAGAAGAAAGCTGTGGAAAATGGATTGAAAGGAAAGTTATGCTTGAAATTATAGGGACTTACTGTATTATACTCGAATAATCAGCAAAGGGACTAACTTTTAAATTTGGTGTTTAATATTATATCCAAATAATTAGCAAGGGATTAATTTTCTTGTAAAAGAATCGTTGTCACTTTTAGTGAGGTAAGGGGTGACGATGTAACGCAATTCCTAATGGTCAACGAGCAATGACAAAATCACGTTTACCCGCAAAGAGCACTTATACATTCCCAACAAAGTAGGACATTCGCCACTAAAAAGAGGGCAAGGTACCTACGTGGTCTACTTCCAAACCAAAATAATTCTGGTACATTTACAATAAACTCAACAAAATTCTCCGCCATAGCTTGTGTTTTCTGATTTTATGGTGCTCGAAAATTTGTGAAACTTACAGTCCCCTAAAACCCGAATGGCGTCGGACGGACTTCTGGACTGGTACTGTAAGCCCGTGGAGAACAACAAGTGGGTGACGTTGGTCCCAAATGCTTTGGGGGCTTATACGACCTATGCAACTGAAACCCTGGTGGTTGCTTTGTCGCATTTGGTTATGTGGTGCTTGATTTGTTACAGAATTTGGCTGATAAGGAAGGATTTTATGTCAAGAGATTTTGTCTGCAATCACGCTTATATAACTATGGATTGGGGGCTCTCGCGGCCTATAACACGACAGAGCCACTGTACAGGGCTGTTATGGGAATATCTGTGGTTAATTTGGACGGCCAGGGTTCTCTCGCGCTGTTTGAGGTAAGCAGTTTTTTATTCACAAAGCAATGGTTTCCTGGAGATTATTGCGGTTGGGGCACTCGAAAATTTATATATAGAAATTGAGAGAATAGGTGAAAATCTGAAATCACTAATAAATGAATAATTTTCCATCACCAGATGCTTTTAATTTCGTTTATTCCAATGCTATCTCTAGGCAAGGAGACTGGAGACTTGGAATTTAAAATATTAAATAATTAGCTATATGTTGATATATGATACTATGTCTGACTTAAAATTTGAAATCTTTGATTATCAGATCGCTTTTAATCATAATTCCACGGAGTCTCGAGATGTTAGGACGGGGTATGGTGGGGTTGGGTTTCGGGGACTACGGGTGTAGATTTATGGATGGCAAGGGACGACACGACAAATATATAATAATATATAATATTTAAAACAATGGTTATAAAAAAATATAAAAAGAATAATATATGAAAATTTGAAATATTCAAAAGTATTTAATATTGCATTGAATGAATAATGAAATTGTCGAATAGTCATATATTTATATTATATTCAAAATGATGATCACATTCAAAAATATAAATGCTTAATGGTCCAATGCCTCAAATCATCTCTCATTCTCAAAGTTTTCACTTAAGAACTCATCACTCAAATTGCTAGACTCCTCAAGCCCAAGGTCCTCCAAAGCAATACCAACCAACCTTGCCTATGCTACATCTTCATTAACTTGTGTTGGCTCCCCTAACTCTACATCCCATCGGGTTGTTGGACTCTTCTTGTACATAAGCATGTTGCGGTCAATGAGACATAAAGAATTATGCACAACTACAAGCTTCTCCACTCTCTTCGAGGGAAGTCAGCCCAAGATCCTCCAAAGCAATACCAACCAGCCTTGCCTATGCTACATCTTCATTAACTTGTGTTGGCTTCCCTAGCTCTACATCCCCTTGGGCTATTGGACTCTTCTTGTACATAAGCATGTTGCGGTCAATGAGACATAAAGAACTATGTACAACTACAAGATTCTCCACTCTCTTAGAGGTGAGTCAATTACTCTAGCGCCATCGACAACCCCATGAAAAACCTAAATATATTGATTTAAAAACAATTCACCTCTAGATGATGATAATAAGAAAAAAAAGAAAAGAATTAGAAAAGAGAATAATAGAGAAAGAGGTTTGAGAGAAGATGTGACAAAATTGTACTATGAATTGAAAACCCAGAGGGTAAGAGAAAGGGAGAGATGGAGAGATGAAAGATAGACATAGAGACAGGAAGTGATGTATAGAGAGAGGTAGAGGGAGACAGGGAAAGAGTTAGAAAGAGGGGGAGAGAGGTAAACAGAGGGAGAGGGAGAGATAGAGAGAGGTGGATTAATAGAGAGATGGAGATATAAGAAACCTTGAGGGTAAGAGAAAGGGAGAGATAGAGAGATAGAAAGATAAACATAGAGATAGGAAGTGATGTATGGAGAGAGGTAGAGGGAGAGAGGGAGAGAGGGAAAGAGGTAGAGAGAGGGGGAGAGAGGTATCTAGAGAGGGAGAGGGAGAGATAGAGATAGAGAGAGGTGGATTAATAGAGAGATGGAGATATAAGCCTGAGAGAGGGGAAGGGGGAGATAGAGATATAGAGGTAGAGAAAGGGAGAGATATAAGTATAAGGAGAGAGGAGATGGGGATATAGGGAGAGATAGACCAATCCAAAGAGAGGGAGAGGGAGAGGGAGAGGGAGACATATAGATCGAGGTCGAGGTCGAGGTCGAGGTCGAGAGAGATGGAGATAGAGATATAGAAATATATGGATACAAAGAGATAAAGAGAGAAGGAGCAAAAGGGAGAGAGATATAGAGGAGAGATGGAGGGATAGATGTAGTGAATAAGAGAGAGGTAGAGATAATGAGATATAGATAGAGAGGGAGATGGGGAGATAGGGAGATACAAATAAAGGGGGAAAGAGTGAGAGAGAAAGGCGCTGATAGAGACGAATAATAGAGAGAGATGGAGAAATAGAGAGGGAGATGGAGATGAAGATGGAGAGAGAGGGAGAGAGATGGAAAGATAAAAAAGATAAAGATAGAGATCATAAGTCATATATAGAGGGAGAGGTATAGGGGTAAGGAGATATGGAGAGATAAGGAGATAGAGGTAAAGAGAGTGAGAGATAGGAGAAATATGGAGAGATAAAGATAGGGAGAGAGATAGAGAGACAAATATATATATATATATGCTCCCGGTCTAGGAAAGAGGGATGGAGTAGAGATAGGGAGAGGTATGTAGAGATAGAGAGGAGAGAAAGATAGAAGATGTATATGGAGAGAGAGGGAGAGAGAGGGAAAGAGATGGAGAGGTAAGGAGATATAGATAAAAGGGAGGGAGAGATAGAAGGAGAAACATGAATAGATATAAGAGGAGAGAGATAGAGAGGAAAAATGGAGATGTAGATATAGGGTCTAGAAAGAGGGAGAGGGAGAGAGAGATGGAGATAGAGATAGAGATAGAGATAAAGATGGAGAGGGAGATGGAGAGGCAAAGAGACCTAGATAGAGAGAGATGAAAGATAAATATATGGAGGGAGAGGTAGATATAGGAAAGAGGGAGGAGAGGGAGAGGAAGAGGGAGAGGGAAAGAAATGGAAAGATAAATATATGGAGGGAGAGGGAGAGATAGGAAAGAGGGAGAATAAAGAGAGAGGGAGAGAATAAGAGAGGGAGAGTTAGAGTGATATAAATATAAATATAGAGATAAAAAAGTGATATATAGAGGTAGAAGTGGGAGGGATATAGGGGTAGAGAGAGATGGAAAGATAAGGAGATAGAGATAAATAGAGGGGAAGATGGAGGGATAGATAGAGATAAGGGAGATAGATAGAGATACAAATAAATAAAGAAATGAATAAAAACCGTAACTTTGTTTATGAGAATGCATTGCAAATAGCAACTGGCATGAACTTGGAATCAACAAGGCTGCTACCTCCTCCGGTATTTCAAAGCTTGGTTGTAGTGTTCAATGGAAGAGATGATATACAAGTTTCCTGAGCAAGTATATGATCTTTAGATTTAGGCCCTAACAAGAGTATGTATAGATCTTACAATCAGCCTATCGGCGTAAGCATTGCACCTCATTGGTGCAAGTGCTAGTTTTATTTACAATGTATCTTGCACCCTTTCGCATTTCATACTCCACCGCAATACCGCGAGTCTTTGCCCTAGCCTTTGTGGGAATGCGGGGAAGCCACCACACTACCGCACTGGTTCTTCGGTCTTCTTGCGGTGACGCGGGAATCTCTACAATTTTCCTTTTATTTGTTCCAAACAAGCTTCTTACACTGTCATAAGCCATCACAATCACTCTTGGAAGCTAAATAATTTGTGTTCCTTGTGTGTGCTTCCATATTTTGAGTATATGTTAGGTCGGCGTATCTATCACGCATTGTCCAAAAACCTTTCATCTGATACCTTTATTTATAAAGTGCCTCGTTTATATTGCTAACAGTGATACCAGCAAATAATCTCAACAACCATTAGAGGGCGTATAGGTTTTTCAACAAGAACTGGAAGTGTAGTGACAACATGATGAAGGAGAAATCCTAACAATTTAAAAGACAAAGAGCTTTTCAAATTCTGAATTGATGACTCTGTGGATTTTTCGCTCCTGTGTTTTTACTCGCTCCTAAAACATGTGTAGCAAATATGCAATGATGATTTTTCATCTATCATTGTCTCCCTCATGAGTACTTTCATCCTCACCCATCTATAGATACTTTTCTCATTTTATGTCCAGGGTTAGCTTCTTTCCATGGTCTCGATTCTATTGTATTCACATTACTTTCTTCTTCTTAAGATAAAAATAATTATGGCCGCTGAACATCAAAAGAAGCCAATAAAATAGTTGCCTTTTCAAAACATACATCCATCTACTAAAGCCGAAGTTCTTGGCTAGGGCTATCCAAAATTTGGTCAATCGAGCAACAGTTGGTTCTAAAAATTTGTGTTATCTATATGGGAAGATTATATCTCTGCGAAAATGTACCTTTGAATAGCATAGAAATGAGTATTTGACTCGCCCGCACTTGAGATATCTTTGTTCAAATATGATAATGAATGGCATAGACATAATGTTTTCCTCTTTGATTCATTAAAGGTGGATTAGATACCGCACCAAGGTACATGTTTTGTCAAGTGCGCACACTTGGAGATGGATGGATATCAAATTTTGCAGGAGTATGCATTCTATGACACATTGCTTATGGAATTATAACAGACAAGAGGGAAATAGTCGAGGCCCACTAAAACAGACAAGGTTAGACAGTGCCGGTCATGTAAATCAATGGGGGAAAGAAGAATATTCATCGCTTCTTGGAAGATAATAAGTTAGAAGGGACCTTGAAGGTGTGCATAGTGACATTTTGGTTTTTAGCTTAACACATCTTGTTAAGCAATTCAGAATGTTGTATCCCCAGTTCAAAGTATCCTTTGGCTCAAGAATGACACTATGGGACACTCTCTCTTCTGTTAACCCTTTATTTGAGTCTGTTGCTTCTGTGAAAAAAGTGGAATACTCATATATGCTTTTGGCAAATAAGGCCAAGGTTTTCATCTTCATATAACCCTTTTTATTTTTGATTGTTGATACCATCTCTCTGTCAAAATAATTATGAATGGTTTCATCTCCATAATCCCCTTTTGATATTTTGCATTGTGACAAAACAAATTAAGTAGCCTCCAAAATGGCTTTTGAAAACTGATCAAATGATATTGAAAAGCCACGAAAATGCACCAGTATGATGAACTATTATAGGGAAATGTGGTGGAAAAATGGTTTTGCATGAGTTCATCAAGATTAAAAACTGTCAATGTTCAAAGTAGCTTACTCAGTCATTTTCTGCAAAATTGCGCATGTCAAACTATGTAAAACTCATTCGGTTTTGGCTTTGAATAAATATCACCCTGAAGTTCTAAAATTTGACATGGAGGTAGATTTTGGTGGAGAGAATCAAAGGCATCAATCAGTTTGTTATGATAATCATCCATTTGCTTAATATTTACCCTCAAAGTTGACCATTTTAACAGATTTTTCACTGTATGACAGTAGATTTTCTCAAAACCCTTCAACTTGTCACTTTGAAACTTTGTCAAATTAGATCGTATGAAGCTAAAAAATGGCCTGCACACTCATATGTGGTAGATAAACATGTTTGCAAAGTGAATTTTCTTGAAATTGCACTAATTTCATTTTGTGATTTTTCAAAGTGAGCCACTTTAGCAAATTTTTCAATTGTACTTCTGAGTGCTAAAATCAAATTTTTGAATATGGGAACCTAAAATTTGCATGAAATTTTAGACTCCAACATGATGGACACACATTATAAAGTGTTACATGAGCATTATGATGGCTATGTGCAAATTCAGACATAATGACGTGTTTTATTTGTAACACTGACACAATAATTATGCCTTAAAATGATCACCATCGTTGAGGCCATTGTTGATTGTTTTTCTGTGGCTTTAGCAATACTTACACAACAACAGTCAACAATGCCTTATTAGAAATAACATAAACGGAAATGGTTTAATTCCTTTGCAACCATTCCCAACAGTGGCTTATCAAAAACAACATAAATTGTTGTTAAATGATAAATGATTGTATCTCCTTGCAGCTATCACCAATATTCTTCCATGTATGGTTTCCCTACAACTCATTTATAGTTTCTATGTATTGACAGTGGTTGCAATCTTCCATAAGCCATTGTCAAATGTTGTTTTCTAGCTTCAAAAATGTTACTCCATTTATGGTTTTCATGTACTGCCGGTGGTTGCGACCCGACTGTGGTTGTCAAGCCTTTTTAATTACATTCATACTCATTTCTATTATTTGTTGCAGTTGATAGCACCCTCGTGCCAATGTTTCATTAAGATTTGGACTTCCCCTCCACCTATCGGCTCATCGTTGTATGTCACTGCACACAACTACTAGTTATTTGTGTTCTAATCAAGAAGAGGCACTTTATTCTTCTAAAATAACCTAGTGAGAATTTCCAAATTTAGCCTCCACCAAATTGTTGTTATTAATATCCAATAAAGATTCTATTATGACATTCTTAATATTTATAGCCATTAAAAAAATTATTGCATTTTATTCATTATTTCTAAAAATCCTACCACTAACACTTATTGTGTATGGAGGGAAAATTAGACACTGGTCATAAATTTATTATTAACTACAACTTAAAATTTTTAGTTATGTAAGGTTTTCTTGAATCGTCTATTCTAGTTGTACTAGTAGACTTTTGAAATAACAAACCAAAATAAATAATCTTAAATTGCATTTTTTTGAATATTATTGTGGGTTAAGTGTGGTATTGAAGGGCATGTCACACCAGCATTGCCCATCACGTTACAAAAATTGTTCAGTGTATTGCAAGTTATAGGGGCTAAGCCAATTCCTGCAATATTAAAAAGATTACTATGGGTCAAATGTTTTCTTTGCAACATTTTTAGGTAGTTGAAAAAATGCATATTTATAATGGCTTGGGATTAAGCATTCATCTACTTCTTTTCTTTACTTTCCTTTTAAGTGTGCTTCAAATTTTTGTGTGGCCTTGATACGAATGAAATCATCTCCTTTCATATCAAATTCCTTTTAGTATGAGTCTTTGTCAAGGTCAAATGCCTTTTAGTATGAGTCTTTGTCAAGATGGGGAGTTTTTTAACCAGTTCAAATGGAAACTATCTTCTTATGAAGCAATTTTTAAATAAAGGGATGGACCCCTATGAATTAGATAATATTAGTTTCATATTTACACACCTTTGGTAAATTTCACAGCGATTTTTTTAATATTTTAATTATAAGTATATGATGGACTTTAGTTTCAAGTATAAATTTGCCACTTGTGTTTATTGACATGGTTTTATTTTTGAGTGCATGCAAAGTGCATTTATATTTTTGAAACTATAAAATTCTCTTCATCTTCATAATATTAGGAATTTTTTTATTTTTTTTTAGTTTGATAAAAAAATCCATTTAGAGACAATGATCATGATTTCCTAGAGGAATATAAACAAGAGAGAACCTTACAACATGGATGGAGATCTTTCTTGATCATTATACTATAGGAAGAAGCAAAAAGTGCCTCATTCCACACGGTTGTCAAGGAGACTGCACTCAATTCACCCAACACTCATTGCAACCATATCTTTGTGTTGGTAATCATTTTAACCAAAATTATTTCTAGTTTCTTTATATCATAGTATTACCCAAATTTTCTATCATGTTCTCCTATATTAAAAGGGTCATCCCACAATAATGGGTCCTAAACTTGGGACATCTTGATTTTTTCCTGAAATCGCATATTTTTTAAAACACTAAATATTTAAGCCTTGAGGGATTCCTAAAGAGTTTTAATTGAAGAGGGTTAGATAATACCCCCTTAGATCAAACCCCCTTGGAAATAACCCCTCTAGTCTTAAATCATACCCACAATGGAGTCTCCTTCACACCTATCAAAATGTTAGAAAAAAAAAACTTTTTTCTTTACCTTTTGAGGATTAAATAAAGACATTTAGAAAATATGTTTTGTAAGTATGTATCTCTTATTATAAGCTTTCCAAAATATATAATTTTAAATATTATTAATTTTATTATTATATTTATATTTTATTTCTTGTGAATTTTGTTTTTTCACTAAACATCAAGGTATTTGTTTCACACATGTGAAAAAAATTCTAAAATTTATGTATGCACTAGGTATTGATGTTCTTGTTTTAGAAAAAAAAAAAGGTTAATTTCAATACATACAAAACAAGTTATGCATGACGACATACACCTATGTCTATATTATAATTACTTTGACTTCAAAAATTAATTAAAAAACTTTGCAACAAAAAATTATGAAAAAATATCCATGCACTAGATATTTATGTTAAAAATCTATATTTTGAAAATTATAATTTATCCTTTCAATAAAAAATTTATGAGTGACGACATAAACGTCTCTTTTTAAAATGTTGTTTACTATAACAAATAAGTTATTAAAATTTATGTAAAAAATTCACAATTTATTTCTAATATTTTTAAAATATATATATTTAGAATCTACACAAAAATCACTAGTTCACATCATCTCCAAATTATTAATGGTTTAGTCGTTGTAGGTTTTATAAAGTGAAATTTTGTAAAAAGTGTTGATATTAATGTCCTAATTTGGCCAAAAAGTGGGACCTAGTGTTGTGGGCCGACCCAAAATGGAAGTATGCAAATTTATCAGTTATCAAACAATAGTGTTGTATTAAATTTGTTTTAGAATTAGAAGTACCATTAGATTGCATGTATTTGATCATTGACCAAATTAAAAATTTATCCCAAGAAGTTTTTTTATCATTAGGAGCAAGATAGATGATATCAATGCTAACATACACTAAAAATCATGATATATTCCTTGAAAACTTGACCGAGAAGCATGAGAAAAGATATCCAAAAAGAAATAAAATTCATTGGATGAGGGTGAGAGTCTACCAAAAATATCAAAAGGATATTGGAACCTTGTTTTACGATGATGTCTTTTATACAAGTAGTTCTAGACATAATTTAAATTTATTCATAAAATATATTTAGAAATGTTAATGGATTAATATCTCATTAATCTCCTATGTCATTACTACTATGCTATTTTTTGTTTCCAAGCAATTAGCAAGAAAAAAAAGCCATATCCATAAGAAAAACTATCTCCTCAATATATATAACCTAGGGTCAAAATGCATTTTGATATGGTTGATACTTGGCACTATAGACCCATAAAAAGGCTAAAAAAAAAATGCAACAAATATGGTAAAATATATAGAAAATTATATGTCAAAGAAATATAAAATATTTGATTATCTATATCACTTATGTAAATAAAAATAAATATGATATAGTGTTGAAATTAAAATATGTGTGTTTATTTGAAGTTGATGTCATGTTACTATACTTATAATTGAGGTTTGCAAGACACGAAGATATGGTTTAAATGTGTTGTACTAAACACATAATCACTATACTTATTTTGGTATAATATTATAGGTTGATCATAATTTTTCTCTTCCAAGTTTCATGATTGGCCATGATCTATTAGAATTATGAACAACACAAGAAAAAGGATCAAACAACGAACAAAGACACCTTCCAAGAGATATATCTATAAAAAAAAATATTTGTTATTCCTCAACAAGAAAAACTTACAAAATGAAAATCTTCCATGAATCTTAAGAGAGATAATACAATGAGGGTGAGTGCTTTTAGGAGAAACCCTAAATGATAAAGGGATTAGATCATGACAAGTGTCAACATCTCATGTAATGAGATAGCATGATCTAATAATAGCTCACTTTAGTTAACAAAAAAAGACACTCCTAAGTTTAGCTTAAGTGCATGAAATGAATTAGCCTAATACTTAATTAATTATTAGCTAATGCATGATTACTCTAACACACCCCTTAAAAGATGAACTTAGGGAGTAGCTAAAAACCCTAAAAAGAGAATGCATAAAAAGAAAAAAATGCATGATGGGTGATGCAGGAGCATCCGGGTCCACACGTGATCCTGTGTCACCCAAAAAAAATTGTTAGTTTCAAGATTCGATAAGATTTCAAGATTCCTTTGATAGGAAAAATTTAGGCATCAGATAATTGCGTCTTTTATACTTTTGTGAATATGTCGTTGATGAACTTATAATCTCTAATTTGATTCAGTCTGAATTTGAAATGGCATGGTGGAAAATAAATGAGTATATTTTACAAAATCTGATTTTCATCGAATTACTTGAATACCAAAGGACATAAAGCATTTTGAATAGAATTACACTTGAGTTGATTCCAATGCCAAGATGAAGAGTTAACACTTTCTCTTCCATTATAGCCCCATCATTTAACCTTGTATGAGCAGAAAGAAAAAGGTGTGGTGTGGAAAGAGGAAAAAAGGGGGTTGCATTTGTGTGCAAGAAAATGTAGAAAATGAACCCCCACATACCCATGCCATGGAGAGGGAAATTTTGAAAGTATAAATGTCTGAAGAAATATTAGTGGCCAAAAGTGGAGAACAAAGATAATAAGGCATAAAATAGATGATTTCTTGACAAGAAGATGGCTTCACGTGGGAGATTAAGAGGGAGAGGGACACCATCCTTAGAGGGGCGCATTCAATGAAATGCTAGTTTTGTAAGGTAGGAATGAAATTTAACTTACACATGTTAATGTTGGTGTATGAAGTTGAGATGATTTGAAGAGAGTGGCGGCTGTGTAGATAACCTATTTCTAGCAAATAATGACTTGAACCAGTGAAAAATGTTGGACGCCGCACAGATTTAATGATCAAACATATGGGGGCACATACAAAATGAAGGAGTATGAGGAGTAAAGAAGATGTGTGGCGAGTTTGTGCCTGTTGGGAATGTGAATCGATGGAAGATGAGGTAGCGTGGAAGATAGGAGGGATCCTTTGCAAAATTTCACTACATAGCATTAGGGGGAGATTGGGTGAGGTCAAGAAAACAAATGGTAGCAAGACATCAGTGAGTAAGAGAAGCAGAGTTTGCAAATGAACAAGGGAAGATTGAAAATTTGGACAAAGGAGTGAGACCAAAAGAGTTGCCAAGTTTTAATTGTAATTTTCTTGAAATCTGAAGAATAAATGAGTTTTTGATTTGTTTGCAATTTGAATGTGTAATGGGTGCAATTGTAATTCAATTAAAATCAACACAAGTAATTGTTGATTTTGAATTTAATCATCATGGAGTTTGTGTAATCTGAAATTTTATGGGTTGAGTGTTTTTCTTCTTCATCAAGTGGTATCAAAGCAGGCGGTTCTAAGCATGTGGATAGAGTGCCAAGAGAGACGTGGTTCACACTAGGACCTGTGGGTGAAGAGGGAAGTGAGAAGAGGTTTCAAGGGCACAAGAAGATCACTGAACATGAGGTAGCTTGTGAGGGAACCTGTAGATAGTAGAAGCACGAGTGAAGTCAAAAAGTATAGTTGCAAATGTAGAGAGTTCTGGCGGTTGAGGGCTAGAAGGAACAGAGTTGGAAGCACAAGTGAGAAACTCAAGAGAATTTTTGTAGGTGAGCAAAGTCCCGAATGGTTGAGAGCTAAAAGCACAGAGAAAAGTTTTTGTGAAAGTGGCAAATTACAATAGACAAAGTGGAATCTTCGTGAGAATAGAGGTATGATTGCAGCATGGAGGTTGCAAGGGCAGAGTTGCAGAGAAGTCAAGAGAGAAATGAAATGGTTGTGTTAAGGTGAAGACAAAAAAAAAGGGCATAGTCGTTAGACAATGTGTATGAACCTGCAAGTTGTGACTTTTAATAAATAGCCAAGAGGTGACCAAAAGAGGAATGTGAGAGGTCACTTGTAGAGTGGAGAGGAAGTACTTGGTGGAGGAGGTTGGGTCTATGTTGGAGTTTGGTAAGATTTCCTTTGATAGGAAAAATTTAGGGATCGAATAATTGCTTCTTTTATACTTTTGTGAATATGTCGTCGATGAACTTATAATCTCCAATTTGAATGAGTTTGAATTTTAAATGGCATAGTGAAAAATAAATGAGTATATTTTGCAAAATCTAATTTTCATCAAATTACTTGGAATAACAAAGGACAAAAAACATTTTGAATAGAATTACACTTGATTTGATTCCAATGCCAAGATGAAGAGGTAACTCTTTCTCTTCCATTACAATCCCATCATTTAACCTTGTATGAGCAAAAAGAAAAGGGTGTGACAGTGGAAAGAGGCAAAAGGGGGGCTGCATTTGTGTGCAAGAAAATGTAGAAAACAAACCCCCACATACCCGCGCCATGGAGAGGGAAAATTTGAAAGTCTAAATGTCTGAAGAAATCTTAGCGGCCAGAAGTGGAGAATAGAAATAATAAGGCAAAAAATAGATGATTGCTTGACAAGAAGATGGCTCCACGTGGGAGATTAAAAGGAAGAGGGACGCCATCCTTAGAGGGGTGCATTCAATGAAATGTTGGTTTTGTAAGGTAGGAATAAAATTTAACTTGCACATGTTAATGTTGGTGTATGAAGTTGAGATGATTTGAAGAGAGTAGCAGCTATGTAGATAACCCGTTGCCAAATAATGATGACTCAAACTCATGGAAAATTTTGGATGCCACATAGATTTAATGATCAAACATATGGGGTCACATAAAAAATGGAGTATGAGTAAAGAAGATGGGTGGCAAGTATGTGCCTGTTGGGAATGTGAATTGATGGAAGATGAGGTAGTGTGGCAGATAGTAGGGATCTTATGCAAAATTGCACTGCATAGCGTTAGGGGGAGATTGAGTGAGGTCAAGAAAACAAATGGTAGTAGGACAACGATGAGTAAGAGAAGCAGAGTTTGCATATGTACAGGGGAAGATTGAAAAGCTAGACAGAGAAGTGAGGCCAAAAGAGTTGCCAAGTTTATAATTGTAATTTTCTTGAAATCTGAAGAACAAATGAGTTTTTGATTTGTTCACAATTTGAATGTGTAATGGGTGCAATTGTAATTCGATTAAAATCGACACAAGTAATTGTTGATTTTGAATTTAATCATCATGGAGCATGTGTAATCTAAAATTTTGTGGGTTGAGTGTTTTTATTCTTCATGAATGGGTCCCGAAAAACAAGGCCTGATGAGGTACCCATGTACAAACAATCTTATCTCTCACAATTGGAGAAAAAGAGAAAATCCCATGGGAAAAATTGCTCTCCAAAAGAGAGAGGCTAATGAAGGACTAAAAAGCCTCCAAAATAATGTCCCAAAAAGAATAGGAACATGAATAACATTGCATAAGCAAGAAGTTGTAGAATATTGTCAAACGATGACTAATATAGTGTTGAAATGAAGAACCGCCCCTAAAATAGATGATGGTAAGGATCAAGAAGACAATAATCTACATGAGTGCCCCTAATGATACTACTCGAATCAAATGTGAAATAAAGGAAAACATCTGGAACTCGAAGATACAAATGACACAAGTACCAATAGTCTGAAGAACACTGATCAAGTGAAAATGGAAGGTCGCCTTCAAAAATATGAATCCAAGATTGTCCATATGTTAAATGCTCTATCTCACCGAAATGGATGGGTAACTAGCCACTACATCTACCTAGTACATAGGAACAAGAACTAGATACATAGATCACTCCAAAAAATGAAACCAAAGAAGCATTAGCACCAACAATAGAAACCCCCTATAATCTGGAAAGGAGAGCCAAGATAGGTACACTGAAATTGTGTGTCATTAAGAAGTGCATGTAAGAGAACAAAGAACATCTAAACAAGCATAAATGAGTACCTACAAATAAAAGGGTGTACAAACTAGGGCACACACACATGAGGCAAGAATCACTGGGATTTGATGTTGTCGTGGAAGGAACACTCACTTGACAATATTGTGATGGAAAAACAAAGGCACTCACAACCTACCCATGACATTGTATATCATAGTGTGAGTATAAAAGGAACAACAAGATGTGTGAAATCCCTAAAAAGTATACACCAAAATGACACTTTATCTCAGTGAATTTGCAAAAGATAAATTACATACAAAAAATGTCTACAATGCTCAAATAGGATAAAATGTTGGAATTAATATAGATCAACCAAAAAAATTCATCCCATGCAAATAGAAAGTTTGCAAGAGCTAAAACATTCAATTAATTCACCAAAATGTGAAAACACAAAAAATTAAATAAAATGTATCTAGATAAAATCTAAAAAAAATGCATGGATGTTGTAAAGAGCTCTAAAAGACAGTCCCAATGCCACTAGAATCACAAAAAAAATGAAGAAATTGGTGAAAAGTTATGAGCTCGAGAGTGAAAATAAAACCTTTGACTTCAATAAGATATAAAATGCATTGAAAGAAAAAAAATGGTGATGAAACCCACACCAATCGAATGTTCATGGAACCACATTTCTAACGATATCTTGTTTTCCAAATTTATATATCATATGCCCAAGTTATAGAAAAAATAGACAAACATCTCCTTTAGGTCCAAATGGGGCTTGGAGGGGGCCTTAGGGAGATCGTATTATTGAATGAACAAGACAACTAAGAGGGGGGGTGAATTAGTTATACACTAAAACATCAAAACCCTCATGAACATTCAGATGTGCACTAATCCTTAAACCCTTAACAACCATTAAACCCTCATCATGCATTAGCATAATATAAACATGTGAAATAGTAATTCAAACACATCCAAACACATGAGAATGCCATATTTACATGGAAAAATCAAGAAGGAAAAAACCACAGTGAGGATTAACTCACAATATAAAGTAATTGTAACACCGGATACAATAGGCTCATTGCTAAAGAGCTCACTTCCCAAAAGAAAGAAGGGATCACTGCTAGATTATAAAGAAGAAGAAAGAAGATTGTTACAATGAGAAATCCATCTCAGAACAAAAAAATTCAGCACTACAACTTTGCACCATCAGTAACCTCCAACTCACTGCTATCAGAAACATTAGGTACTCTTCAAATGTAGACCCTTTTGAACACTACATTAGAGTCATAGGCATTAAGCTCACACTTGAGATATCTACACCTGATTAAATTCACATCTCACCACATATTTTTCATATACACACACTTCTCCAACAATTCATCTTTCCTTTATACCGTTCACAACCTTGAAAACATCTTTCAAGGTTGGCTATGCACCTCAAACGTACAAATTCAAATTAGGTCGGCACCAAAACATTCCCACGGTGGAGAGGAATGAAGGTGGACCACATAAAAACTTATGATGTAGAGGTAAGGGGACTCCAAACTAACACAAATTCAATGAACTTTGCAAGACCAAAACTCTAATACTTCAAACAAATGATTTTTCTCATAATCTTCCACTATGTTTTTATGAGAGCAACAAATAAGGTAATTTTAACATAATTTGTAAAGGACAACTCAAACCCATGATATAAAAAATGATTTGGATACCCATTAAGCCCTTATTTTAACATATATTAAATGAAAGTGGGGTTACTTTGGAACATATTCCTCAAAAACTTGTTGCTACGTTGTCCCAAAGGCCTCATTTTGCAAACCTGTCTTAAGTAAAATGGCGATCTAAAAAATTCAAAACTCAATGAAATTCAATGAGACCAGAACAAAAAAAAAGATAATTAAATTCTCCATCCATTACAATCAACTTGAAATCATAAAAATTTCGTACAAAAAATGTACAATGCTTTGAAACAACAAAAAAATGTTGGAATTTTTAGAAAAACAAGGGTTTTGTATTGAGTTCTCTTCAAAATGCAAGCCCCCAACCTTGGTCTCGCCTTACCAAAGCCAATTTAAACATATTAAATCAGTTTCCCAACTACCCTTTGATTTTCAATGACCAAATAACTTTTTTTCCCACGATGACCCTTCATATTCCTCTTTTTTGCAATTTTGCAATTTGACAATTTTTGCAAAGTTGACAACATTTTGCAAGATTTACAACATTTGAAAGATTGACCCCAAATGATGCTAAGTACATTGAAAATTGGTCTATTATGACCTTATTACATCACATTTATACTCAACAACACAAAAACTCAACACTAGACTAGAATTGCACAATTTGACTAGGTGCCCCTGCACCATACTCCTAGAGAAAGAAGAATTCAAGTCCCTTTTGAATTGAAGGTAGGAATTCTATTGATTTATGTCTTCTATATTCTTCCTTTGACTTCCTTAGAAGAGTTACTTGTTGGATTCATCTCTAATTTGGGTGTATCCTTCCTTAAGGCTACAATAACACAACTTTTTTTACCCAAACTTTCCATGCTAGATGTTACTCTCCTCTTGAGGTCTATACAATTAGAAACCCTTTCTTTTTCTTGGATAATGTCAACCTAACATGGAACCTTTTTCTTGAAATCAAAACACTCAACCTAATCTTCACCCATTTGTTTGATTAATGCAAACACATAATAGGTTTCACCCTTGTCCTCCATCACCTTGAAGGTTTTGTCTTCCCACTTTGCATCAGAACTAACAATTTTCCTTATAACATCATCTATTACCACCTCAACATGTTCTTGCAACAAATTTTGAACCTCAAATGGTAATGTATCAAGCCTAACTATTGTTATAACATTCATATATTTACTCACTTTTTATCATCTTCTTCTTCCTCTTGGCTTGGATTTTGTTCTTCAATCAAGGAGTCCTTAATGTTTGATTTTGCTGCTCCCACTTGTCTTCTTCTCTAAACAATCTTCTTGATAGGCCACATAGCCTTCTTCTTGATTGGTAAATTCCAACTTTTCTGCTGCATCTCAATCTTCAATCTTTCTTCCATCTTTTCTTGAATTTCCCTCATTAGTTCCAAAGTCTTCCTTAGCTCTTTTATCTCTTGATCCACATCTATTTGTTTTTCCTTCTCCTTTTTCTTCTCCATCTCTTTTTCCTCTCTTTTCATCACTTGTTTCTTTTTTTAAACCCTCACTCTACTAATATCTCTTCCACACATCCATTCTTATTCCTCAAGAAAGTTTCTTTCACCTTTCTTCTTCTTATCTTTGTGATACCTCACCTAGGTCTTCTTCTTTTCCTCACTACCTAGTCTTTTGACATCCAGGTTCTTTCTTCAACTTGCAAAAAGACAACACATAAACTCTCAAAACTCACTTTCCCATATCTTTTGGGCTCTAATACCAATTGATGCAGAGGTAAGGGGACTCCAAACTAACACAATTTCAATGAACTTTGCAAGACCAAATCTCTAACACTTCAAACAAATAATTTTTCTCATAATCCTCCACTATGCTTTTATGAGACCAACAAATAAGGTAATTTTGACATAAGTTGCAGAAGAAAACTCAAAATAATGATATAAAAAACTTATTTGGATACCCATTAAGCCATTATACAACATATATTAAATTTAGGTGGGGTTACTTTGGAGCATATCCCTCAAAAACTTGCTGCTACGTTGTCCCAAAGGCTTAATTATGCAAACCTGTCTTAAGTAAAATGGAGATAAAACACTCAAAACTCAATGAAATTAAATGAAACCAAAACCAACAGAAAGATAACTCAATTCTCCATCCAGTAAAATCAACTAGAAATCATAAAAATTCTGTACAAAAAATGTACAATGCTTTGAAACAGCAAAAAAAAGTTGGAAATTTTAGAAAAACAAGGGTTTTGTATTGAGCTTGTAGTACCCCTCCATTCTCACCTAGGATGTGCAGGTAGTCTGGCTAAGGAATCGGAAGAGGAAGATGGGACAAGAGCTTCTAATGGTATTTTATATGTTGTGATTGATTAATTAAATAAGGGTAATATTGTTTATTAAAATGTTAGATTAAATTGTATTTAAATATTTAAATGTTTTATTTATTTTTAAAAAGTCATGATTTTATTAAATGATAATTAAAATATTAAATAGTGTTTATTATTTTAATTAATTATTTGTTGAGGATAATTGTTAGAATAAATTATTTAAATTAATTAGATAATGTGCCTTGCAAGTAAAGCTTGCAAAAGCTGATTAAAACAAAAAGTATTGAAGAATAGAAAAATAAATAAATAAAAGAATGAAAAAGATGAAAGAGCGAATGTGATTTGATATCTAACTGAAAAGCTTGCTTTTAAATAATTAAATTCTTTTATTCTGGATTTTTGTGAGCTTTTTGAATAAATTGGAATATCTTTTATTTAATTAAGAATTTTGTGAGTTTTTCACACACAGAGATTTTATGGAGACAAGAATTGAAAAAAAAGAATTGTGATGCCTTTTTTTTAATCTTCTGAAGTTTTCAAAAGGGATTTTTCCATTCTTTTGTTTTGGGGAATACTTTGAAAAGAGTCGTGGGATTAAGGATTTGAATTCAAGATTTGAGCACGGTTTTCTGAAGAGGAGATTCAAAGCAGGAAGGAGAAACTCATCGTAGAGGCCATCGGGAACAAGCAAACATCATCAGATTCTCAAATAAGCGTAGGACTCCAGGTTCTTTATTTTAAATGTTTATTTAAATTGTGTTGTTAAAAGACTGTCTGTACAAAATTGTAGATATTTATTTTGATTTTGTGAAATTAAAAAAAAAAAAAAAAATTAGATAATTTGTTTACATATGTTGAAATATTGTCTGTTAATTCTTTGTGAAATTTAAAAAAATCTTTGTAGAAGAATTGTGAAAATCTTATATCCTCTCTAAGGAAATGAATTTAAAATGGTAGAAAATTCAAAAAGAAAATAATAGATAATTTAGAAAATCTCACTTATAATTTAGAAGACCTCTGTAGGATTGAAAAACAAAGGAAATCCTCTGATAAATTAAGAAAAATGAAATCCTATGATAAAATAATAAATATTTTCCTGTAGAAAACAGTAGAGACATAGGGTCACTAAATTCATCATAACTCACAATTTACGAACTGGGTATGGCTGAATTTTTTATATGTGTTAAAATACTTAATGGCGCACCTTCAGTAAAAATTGTAGAAAGACCCAGATCCGAAAACAAAAGTTATACAAGTCGCAATACACTAGTTTTATTATTAGCATTGTTTGAATATAGTAAATTATTTTAATGTATTAATTAATAAGTATTTATATATATGTTTAATTATATGTATTATATATATATATATATTTAAATATATTTGTTTAATTGGTTATTTTGATAGAATAGATATTTTTAAAAGAAAATAAGCCTTAATTTATTGTATGGTTTATATCGAGACAATTGTAATTGGTTATATTGAAGGTTGGAATCTTTTAATAATCATATTAATTTAATTCTTGGATCTTTGGTTTTAGTGAGAACTCTTAAATGATTTCACTTGTGGATTTTAGAATTGCCCAACTAAGAAATATCTTGATAAAATAGAGATCATTTTAGATTCTTCCTTATGTGGACTTAGCAGGTATGGTTTATTAAATTAAAATCAGTATATTATTGGTTACTTGGTTTTTATAATAGACCTGTGGGATATTCAATTATTGTTGGTTTAGAAAATTCATCGTTTAGGTTATGATGTGATAAACCTAGCTTATTATCCATTACCATTACTTGATATACTTATACCAATTAGAATATCTACGAACTCATATTTATTCATTGCAATTATTAATATTGGAACAATAACTGATGGACTATAGTTTTAGATAGCTTTAAGATTCAACTTTATTAATTGCATATATTATGTTAGTTCAATTTATTAGCTATACATGGGTTCTAAAGATGATTGATTGATATGTTAGTGAATAGGAGCTAAGAAATAGTAAAGGATAATATAGTTCAAGTGTAGATTACTGTCTTGATTATAATTGTAAATGGTACTATCATATAATTCAAATGTTGATATTATATTGTTGAATTCTTATTTTGAATGACCCTTGAAATGTTTTCATACATTAATAATCAATTTGTATATTATAAATTGATATCGTTGAATGTTTAAGTTTTGAGTATTAGTTTATTGAGTGGTATTTGACTAGTGATAAGGATTTGATATCTATTGTAAGTGCCTATACTAACTGTTTGTTTGTTAACCAAGAAGGATGTGAAATCACTATTTTCTTCCACGGTGGATAGCTATAATATATATAAGTATATGTTTTATCGTGAGCTATCTAGCTAAAAGGAAATGTTGTTATGCCTTGTGACCTTCCTTGTGCAAGTATGAATAAATATTTGAGTAGGCTATTTTTATTTTATTTTTGCAAGATTATGCTTACCTTGTTCATCAGTCTTCGGCTTCACCTAAGTGGGTAGCAGCCGCCTAAGAAACTGTCTGGGGTGATGGACCCTAGAAAGGGTTGCATACCCACTCCTCTAGTATGTAATGTTGTATGGGTCACATAATGCTTATGTATAGAGGATTGAGGTTAGTGTGTATTTGTGGTGTTGTGTTACTTTTGTGTTGGGGTAGATTCCTCCTTGAAAGTCTTATGAGTGAACCCTTGGTTGGTCAGTCAATGAGTTGGAGCAGCTCAAGTTGTCGAACTACGGTGCCTCTGCGAATTATATACGTAGGCAAGGCCATCGAGTGATGAGCTCCCGAGGCATTAGGTCGGGCCCCTAGGACTGTTCTCCTGAGTCTTGTTTGAGATTTGTCATTTATTTCTGATAACGTAAAAACTACCATTGATTTATATAGCTTCTCTTAGTGATCATGTGCTAACTATCTTTGATCTGATGTGTGTGCCAAGTCATGTAGACCTTGCAGGTATAGGCATTGGGAGCAAGGACTTGTCAATAAAATAGAATGTAAGAGGTATGTTAAGCTGACCTAAGTAAGTAGACTCTATTGCCAAAGTTAGTAAATCACTTCTATCATTTCTTGTAGCTTGTGTGATCATTGAATATAGCTATAAGTAGTGAATTGTGCTATTGTTATCTTTGTTTTCGTTGTTAGTTGATTGTGAAGTAACCTCGCGTGCCCCAGAGAACTAAGTGTAATAGTGTAAAGTAATGTGTTATGTGATTATGGTTAATGTTCTTGCATGTTCAACTGTGTTATTTAAAAAAAAAATTGTTTGCAATGTTTGTTCTCTGGGGTTTGCATGGTTTCTGAGCTCTCTTCAAAATACAAGCCCCCAACATTGGTATCACCTTCTCAAGGAAAATTTAAACATATTACATCATTTTCCCAACTACCCTTTGAGTTTCAATGACCAAATAACTTATTTTCCCACAATAACCCTTCATATTCCTCATTTTTGCAATTTAACAATTTTTGCAAAGTTGACAACATTTTGCAAGATTTACAACATTTTGCAAGATTTACAACATTTGCAAGATTGACCCCAAATGACACTTAAGTACATTTAAAATTAGTCTATTATGACCTTATTACATCACATTTAGACTCAACAACACAAAAACTCAACATTAGACTAAAATTGCACAATTTGACTAGGTGCCCCTGCACCACCTTAACTCAAACCTAAATCCACATATACACACCACACCACACTTCCAAAAATTTCAAAGCATATACACACCTAAATCCCCTATGTTACTACCTTTACAGATTTCACTTTTACCAGAGACGACTTAGATAGGCTGAAAGAAATGCTTGGGAATGTGGGTTATTTCAGTTAAAAGTCAAAGATTTTGACCCTGAAGGTTTCATACCTAAGATTAGGACAAGTATCAGAAGGACCAATTTTTTCCATCAATTTGTTGAAGACGAAGATGTCATAATAAATTGCAAGGATGAATATGAGGTATTAGATAGAAAGGCGAAATGGATTGCATTCAGGAAGGTAGAGGCTGCTAAGATAAAGAATGATAAGGATTATTGTGGAGAATTTTTTGATATTGTTGACCCAATTTCCAAGATTAAGGCGGTGTTGAAGAATTTTGATAGAGTTGTAGGTAAGGCCCCTATCTTGAAAGAGAAACCAGCAAAGCAGCCTAGACATTCACCTGACCTCTCTATCAGAAGGCCCTAGCCCCAAGGGCCTCTTATTAGAGAAAATGTGCAATCAAACCCACCATAGGTCACTCCCTCTCCTTCCCCTCAAAAAATCAGTGTGGATTCTGATTCTCCACCAAGAGAGCAACCACAGAAGAGGATGAAATTTGAGCAACCATCATTGTTGATCGACAATCCCATCAGTCTAGATGAAAGTGAAGATGTTCATATCACCATGGATGAAAAATAAATTAATGGTTTGTAAAATCTTTTTTTTGAAACCCTTACAAAATTAAGTTCTTTGCATAATTATTTAATTTTTAAAACTATTTTGAGTGTGTTATTCATCAAACCAATCAAATATGAAATAAATGTGAGATTGAATCTATAATAAGAAAGATAAAACATAGTATCATGTTATGTGTATGATTTTATTTTTACTAATTGAACCCTATTTTTAACTCTAAGACTAATTAAACACTATTGTGAAATAAAATGAAATAATTATTAATGAATATAAAATTGATATAT